>JAVMSB010000048.1:0-139360 GCA_031761475.1 Penicillium pancosmium | reverse complement strand
AAGCTTTACAGCTAATTTCGTGATGACAGGATACAACGGCTAAAGTTGAGCGTTATTTTAGCCCACCAACATGATTGGCGGGTGTATATCACCTGGGGAATGCGATATCCTTACGGCCGTACCCCTTATTTATTCACAAACTGCATGCCAGTCCAAACGCTTTTACTCCGTATTATTCGATTATTCGATCCCGGTATAAAGATCTCAAAGGCTCATCTTCCGTAACATGTAAGCTGATACGGCCGAGTAATCTATATTCCGGAGCTAAATAGCATTTATAGCATTGAATTTAAGAGCTGGGGGACGCATGAAAGATGATTTAGAATTCATGAACTTTTCTCAAATCAACCTGGATCATTACAAAATGCGGTGGATTCTTGCTGGATTTAGTATCCTTCCCGTGACCCTGGCAGTCGCCTTGTCTGGGAACATCGAGATCTTCGTGAATGATGTTACTGCACCAAATATTGTCAATGTGCACCTCGTCTATCGCGAGTGGGACTTCGGAAAGCATCTTTTCACATATGGTAGTTGCGATACTGTTAGTCCTGTTGATTCGCTCCACCGTGTCGCAAGTATTTCTAGTGGCCCTTCTTCTGGTCATGACAGTCGACTGGTCTGGGTTGTGCCAGACAGTGTCTCTTCGGGAGGCTGCATCGCAGCGTGGGATATGGAAGGTGCTCGAATCGGTCAAAGTGAGCCTCTGTCACTGGACAGCATTCTACAAGACAGCTTCACCAAACGCGACCGTATTCCTATGACAAACGAATCTGGTATTGATGCAGAAGGTCCTTGGTTCAATGGCGTGACTTTGCTCAAAAGCAAGGACTTTGGCGCTGTGGATGCAAAGAAAATCAAAGAAAAATGTAATCGCTCCAAATCCTCACAAAATTCAATAGCTAACAGTTTTACTCTAGCTATCGGAATTCTAGGTGCTGGAATATCGGGCTTGATGACACATGTAGGCTTCCTATGCTTACGGTGATCCGGTCAAAACATGAGTACTAACTGGATTCAAAGTTTCTTCTTCAAAGCGTGGGATTTCAAAACATCGAAATTTCCGAATCTACGGGTCGCGTTGGAGGGTAGGGTTTCTGAATTTTCAAACGTGCAGGACTAACATTACTTAGTCGAATTCGGACCGAATACTTTGAGCAACCTGAATCAAATTATCAATATCAAGAAATGGGTGCTATGCGAATTCCACTGACGGCACCTATTCCTTTGGGTAATGAGACGTTGACATTGAATTTTACGACCCACCGAATCGTGTTCCAGCTTTCCGAAACGCTCAATAAATTGAACAAGCAGCACGAATCATTTAGAGTCGATTGGATTCCATTTATCCAGAACAGCGACAACGCGCTGTCTCTCAATGGAAAGAAGCGAAACCCGGATGGCTCTATCCCAACAATTGGCGATGTCGCTAAGAATAGCTCGCTCGGTGCATCTACAATTCACACTGCTGTTTTGGAGAAGCTCAATGTCGAACTAGGAAAGATCATGTATGATCCCTCAATGATGAAACTAATCGCAAGTAACGTGTACGAGGCGCATAAGAAATTTCTTGGTATCGTTGCCTATTTCCAAGCATCTGGAATTAATCACTGATATTCTTTTAGACGTTGGCCTCAACGGCCGAGGAGGAGACCAATGGTCTCAGGTGGCTTACCTGCATAACCTCTTAGGATTTGATCTCAATACTACTGAAACAGCTGGTGACCTATCCAATGTCGATGCCCCTTTTTGGGTTAACTTGTGAGATTCCGAATGAATGTCCAGGCCGGGGGATTGGCAACTTATACTTTATCGTTGCAGATACGACAACCTCTTTTTCTCCTCTACGGAATGGAAGACCGTTGACAAAGGTCAGACTAGAACAATCAATTATAACTTTGGAATCACTTGAAACTAATATTTCGTTCTAGGAATGAGTCGGCTCCCCAATGCCTTCAAGCCTCTAGTTGGAGATGATCTTAAATATCATCGGAAAATTCAGAAAATTGAATACCTCGACGACGAGAATAAGGTCCAGGTCTCTTGGAAGAAAAACTACACCGATCGGGGATTTCAACATGCCAAATACGATTATACCTTCGTTGCGGTTCCTTTCACCGTCGTCCGGAAATGGGAACTTCCAGGTATTTTGACCTTACCATCATTTCTCAACTTTCGAAACTAAACTTGAACGGCAGATTTATCTACAACATTAAGCCATGCTGTTGCCTCTCTTGGATACACATCTGCTTGCAAGGTATGGTTTATACTACAGCCCTAGGGGGATAAGCTAACTTTTTTAGGTTGCCCTGGAGTTTAAGACACGTTTCTGGGAGCACTTGTCCCGCCCCATTTTTGGAAGTTGTAACACCAAAACCGATATTCCCGGTATTGGGAATGTTTGCTATCCAGGATTCAACATGAACGGCAGCGGCCCTGCAGTCATCCTCGGAAGCTATAATCTGGATGATTACGGTGAGCGCTGGGTGTCGACCCCGGAAAAAGAACATGCTCAATACGTGCTTGACTCATTTGCCCAGCTTCATGGTGATATAGTTTACGAGCAATACACTGGGAACTTCAAGCGACTGTGTTGGCTAGAAGAGGAGTCCAATGCTGGTGGTTCTTGGGCTTTCCCAAGCCTTGGGCAGCATCAGCTTTTTATTCCCTCCTACTTCAATACCGAAAAAAACGTGAGTATAGTTGTTAACAGACAATGGAAAGCTTGAAGCACTCGAAGCTAAATTTGATAGATCATTTTCATCGGCGAGCATACTTCGTATACTCATTCGTGGAGTAAGTAATAACTAAGACTTTTTCCAAAATTTCCATTAAAGTTTGGACGAATCTGACTCGCAATTCTAGTTGCTTCAGCTTTGGAAAGTTCCGTCCGGGGCACTGTTCAGCTTCTTCTAGGTATGTATTCGCTCTGAAGTCTTTCACTACATGTGGAACTAATGTAATGATACTGAACAGAAATGGGGCTGGTCGACGAAGCAAAGGAAATTACAAGGACTTGGATGGGAAGATGGGTGACGGTGTAATTTGAGAATGGACTCGAAGCTTGACTGGTGAATTTGGTTGAGTACTAGGACTTTATATTGCCTGACTTATTATTTTGTAACATATAGATAGTAGCTAGCAGGCAGAGGAGGCGAAACGCGATTTGATCAAACCTAAACTCTTGGAATACTTATGGTTTTTCACATTTGGGATTCCTGGAACTTCTTTTCAGTATTTGAAGAAAGATCAGATTAATAGTAATATTGTAATATAATTTTCCAGTGACTTCGGCTGCGAACCAGCTGATACCGGGGGTTATCCAGACCTCTGGAGAAGAATGCCAGAGCCCAGGAGTGCGTATTGTTCATTTCAAAAATCCTCCTATAGACCTATACACAGGAGGTAAGAGGAATGAAGCAATTTTAATGTAGTGGGCATGACAAACGGTGGTAGATACGAGTAAAGATATCAGTGATGTGTTTGTCTGAGGTGTGGGGGTAATAGAAGCTAATCCAGTGGACCGTCAGTAGAGCTTGACTGCCCGCCTAAATCCAACGTAGAGGTCCGAAGACGAGAAAGAAAGGTTCGTCAAAAGTAACAGACACTTTTTAACCATAAATAGAAACACATTCTGCCAAAGAAAGCGAGAACGCCATCCCAATGACACTGCGCCCCAAGATATCGTTTTCCCTCACAGCCTTATGCTGACGGAATGGCGTCCCGGCAACTAAGCCACCACAGGGTTCAGCTCAATTTGCCGAAAAACTGCCCCACCCAGGATTCAAGCCAATGACAATGAGATTTGGGGTGTTTAAGGTTCTACACGTGCTCAACAGGAATGTCTACTTCAGGTCAAGGGCTTATTGGGGATAAGCGTTAGAAAGTTGCATTAGGGAAAACCCCAGCCTTGAAATTCCCCCCACATTTTCCTCCTGGTTTTCCACCCTCTTCAGCCTCCATCTTTGCGAAGAACCGGACTACAGACATGTCTCATTCAACCAGTTTTCAATCGACTCCGAGAATATCGCCTGAAAGTGGCGCTGGAAATGGGGATGGAGAGTCCAAGGCCCGTGAGAAAGCTCGTCGCCGCAATCGAAGCATTCACTCGTGCCTGGAATGTCGTCGGCGAAAAATGAAATGTGATAGAGGGGTAACTTCAATCTAGCAATTGAACCGTAGAAAAGGCTTATCTAACAGCGCAACTAGGAGCCTTGTGATAACTGCAGCAAATCCGGGAGACAATGTGTGTTTGTCAATTCCGCTAACGGTGACGATGCTCAATTACGTGAGAGATTGGTGCAAATGAAAGAAGCGAAGGAAGCTATCGAGAACTCCTTTCAGGACAATATAGAAAGCCAGAGCCTGCAACCGGCTGGGAAAGTACCGCATCGCAAACGGTCGAGACTCCTCGACGAAGTCCGGGGTGATGAATCAGACAGCTCGACGGATGATGGATTTCTGGAACCAACACCCCTAGCCGTTAATGATGCTGCGTATGAGGATGACTTAGATGGGGCTGTGGACGATTTAGGTTTCAAAATTGGGCGAATGCGACTGAGTGAGAGAATTGGGGGTCTATACCGCCCACGAATAGCAGATGAGGTATATCCATGGATTATATATGACCGACATATTTAGGTTACAGCGGCTGATTTGTTTCAGATTCTTTCTTCTCTTGAGAACATTCCAAAGCGAGGTTCTTCACTGATACCATCAACTCCAAAGTCAGACTCGGCCAAGGGATCAATAAAGCTCAAGCAATCTTCGTCAGCATCCCCGGCCGACTTTATCTTCAGCCAAGGCTCCCCCGGCGCATCTCGAGTGGAGAATATTGTTTCTCGAAATATTGCAGACAGGCTTCTTGAGCGCTACTGGGACTCTGTCCACCCGGTAGCCCGTATTCTACATCGCCCCTCATTTGCGCAACGATACGAAACGCTCTGGGAAGCTGTCGAAGATGGGTATCAGGAAAACATTACGCCCTCTCTAGCAGCAATTGTATCTTCAGTTCTTCTCTCGGCTGTAGTGAGCATGTCTGAAGCTCAAGTACGGGATTTGTGCCAAGAGTCTCGAGAGGAGTTGATAAATAAGTTGAAGCATGGAACAGAGAATTTAATCGGCAGAGCTCAATTACTCCATTGCTCGAAAGTCGAGACTTTGCAGGCATTTGTGGCGTATCTGGTAAGTCTAACACTGGCTGTGACGGGCTGCCATTATTTTGTTTAGCCGCCGGCAGACTGACTCGAAATATCTCTAGCTATCAATGTGTGCTGACGAAATTCGCCGTGCTCATTCGCTATTGACAAGTATGGCAATTCGTCTAGCAGAGTGCATGGGACTTCACCGTGACCCTTCCGAGTATGGGTTTTCGCCGATAGAATGCCAAGTTCGACGTCTCATATGGTATCAAATTTGTTATTTGGACCTTAAGACAAGTGAGATACAGGGACCCCGGCCATATATCCATCATGATGGATACACAACGCAAATACCGACTCCTTCAACAACATCAACATGGAATGATATGGTTTTCTCCATGATCCGATTTGAATGCCAGGAGATGCAGCGTAAATGTCTTATTTTACGCAGTCGGGTTGATCAAAAAAAGATCAGTCTCACGAAAGCAATTGCCAAAATCGAAGCTTTCCGGGTTTCCATGGATGCAAAATATGGCCCTTTTCTAGACGCAGCAACTCCGAGTCCAATGCAAAGAATGGCCCGACAGGTGATGAAGCTATTCATTAATCTGCTTTATCTGATCTCTTTACACCGTTATATGAACAGTGTGACATACAGGGTTCCTGATCGGCTGCGTCAAATCGTTTTGAGCAAGGGAACTGATGCATTGGAGGCTGCGATGGAGCTTGAAGTTTCGGAAGATCTCAAGCAATGGTCTTGGTATTCGAGTGCCTATCAACAATACCATACGGCATTCTTGTTGCTAGTAGAGGTGTTCACATTTCCTCTACGCAGAGAGGCAAACCGCATTTGGAGATGTTTGGATTTCATCTTCGCCGATGTGCTTAGAGATATACCCGTGCTCGACACAAATATCAAAACTTCAACACCGCAAGATTTGATCGCGCACCGAGATGTTAAAGCTCGATTTCTACTAACCATTATATGTGACAATATGCGCGTTTATCAAAAGTCCAGGGGGTTGAAAAATCCAAGTCACTTTCAGGACTCAATGATTATACTTACTCCGCAAAAGCATGGAGACACTTCTGACCCCCGGATGCCTCTCAACTACGCCCATGGAGAGCCGGAAACAGGCGATCTTACTCAACACAATCCCTGCATCTCTCACAACTCGCCATTCCCTCAGCAAATGACCACGGAATCTGAAAGGATTCCTGCTTTTCACATAGAAAATACTGCCGACATTCCACAGAGTTTGGGTAATGCAGCACGTGAATGGTCCTCTTCATACGAAAATCTTCCATCTTTGCCTCAAAATTACGAATCTCAACTGGACCAACTTGATGGGGGAGCTGATATGTATTCCCGATCCTTACATTCCCACTACCTTGCTCCCAATTGGACGCCGAACGAAAGCTCAACACAATCCGATTATGGCCAAATACAGAGAGGGGTCGCGGGTATAGAGCCACAGATGCTTGAAATTGACTGGGTTAGTCCATTGATCACAAATATGTTCAAATAACCAAGAGCCTCATACTAATGAATTACTACGAAGGGCCTGTGGGACACCATTTTCCCACTAGGAAGCAATGATGGTAACTTGGACATTTCTGACGACTATATGTGGGAGTCGAATTACAATT
Organism: Penicillium pancosmium; assembly: GCA_031761475.1. NCBI lineage: Eukaryota > Fungi > Ascomycota > Eurotiomycetes > Eurotiales > Aspergillaceae > Penicillium > Penicillium pancosmium. The sequence goes on along the minus strand of JAVMSB010000048.1, from coordinate 132,572 downwards.
GAATCGACTGGCTTTTCATCTTGATACTTATTTAATAGAATTTTATTTTGATACTGTTCATGAACCACTCCTCAAAAGACCAGATTCCACTCGAATATTTGAAATTCAAGATGTAACGTAAATTTCGAGTCGGGTGATTAAGAATAACACTGTACCTTATTTCAGTACTTTCCCACAAGCTGTAGCCGACTCGGATCTGAAGAAAGTCTAATGTATTTAATTCTTTGCCTTCTTATATCGTGTATACTACGGGCTGATGGTTATCGGTTAGAGAGAAGCCGCCTCTAATGTACACTGGCCTATTCGAGTTAATCAGTATGTGCCAAGCCGGATTAAATTAAACAGGTACTGCATTAGTTAGTAGGCACGGGCTTTCATAAACCATTGCTAGCTCTGAATGGCTGCTTCTTTAAACAATGATTTGGCTTCTGATCGGCTTTTATCCCCCTGATAATACATTTCTTGGAGGCCGGCTTAAGTTAATTCCACAACTGAAGCTTCTGACAGTCGCAATATTGCGTTTAAAACCACGACCTGGACCATCGTCTGTTTTTCTTTTTTTTTGGTTCATTCTGATCCAACTGTTCTCATATTGATGAGCATCCATCGCATTAATTAGTGGATGTCGCATAACCCCTGTGCACCTTGAACGATCATGGTCTCTCTATCACAGGCCTTCCTGTTGGCATGCTCATTCGCTTGCCATGCCGCCGCTCATTCCATTGACTCTAACTACCGAATCGATGTTCACTCCCACGCCATCCCGGAAATTTGGAAACAGGCAATGTCATCAGCAGGTTTTCCGATCGAGAATGGCATGTTATACAATGATGGCGCTCCTGTCCCCGATTGGTCATTGAACACACATCTTACCTCCATGGATACCCTCGGCGTGAATTATTCCACTCTTAGCATCACTGCGCCCGGGGTTTCATTCATCAAAGATGCTAAAAAGGCTAAATCATTAGCTCGGAAAATTAACTTGCTCCTTTACGACTACACGAAAGCTCATCCAACTCGATTGGGAGCACTCTGTCTTCTTCCTCTTCCTCATGTCAGCGAGGCGGTCAAAGAGCTTGAGGTATAATGTAATTCTATCAATCTGGCTTGGAGCATATACTGATTTCTGGTAACAGTTTTGCCTGGATACTCTCAAATTTGCTGGCGTTGGCTTATATACCAATGCTAATGGCCTCTATCTTGGGGACTCTAACCTGGAACCGATTTTTAAAGCCTTGGATAAGCGCAGCGCCGGTGTTTTTGTTCATCCAGCTTCTCCGACATGTACCTCTGTCGGTCTGGGCCATCCCATGCCTATGATTGAGTACCCTTTCGATACAGTGCGTGCTATAGAGAATCTACTTCTTACTGGCCAGCGTGTGAGATACCCGAATCTCAACATTATTTTCTCACACGGCGGCGGAGCGATACCATATCTTGCTACTCGCATTGCTGGTGTTGCAACACTTCCTTATGCAGGTGGGATAGCCTTTCCCGAAACTCTCGCCCAGCTCGCCGGATACTATTTTGATCTCGCAAGCGCGACCTCTGCCATCCAGCTTGCTGCCTTGAAGAGTTTCATTGGTGCCAAAAAGCTCGTGACTGGAATTGACTGTAAGTGATGAGCTCGACCAAGACAGTATATACAAAGCAATACCCTTGCTAACTTGATAAGATCCTTATGTCCCTCTTTCACAGGCACAGCCGGGGCTAGTCGGTAGAAAAAACAATGGCAACTTTACAGATAGCGAGATGAGGGAAATCAGATACCAGAATGCTTTGGATATCTTTCCCCGCATCGCTGAGGCGTTGAACGTGAACTAAACATATAGCCCTATTTGATTTTACTCCGAAGTCGACTTCTCATTATCTATTCCATTCACATGGATACTCAGCTGTTAGAACATTCAATCGGCCTCTCCATTGACCTGATACTTCCCTCTCTGGTCAGAGCGATACGAACAACTGCAACCAGGTGGCCTCCGCCTAAAATTCACAAGTTTTTATTACAATTCGAAGACGGGCGATGAATTTTTCACGACCCCATGCGAGGTCTTTCATTGATTGACGTTAGTCAAGCCTGGGACGCCGAGATCGCTGGGATCCCAACCAATTTGCTATCTTTCGATCTTGGAAGGTTTATTTGTATCAAGAGACCAACCCAGCAGTCCAATTCTAATTGTTTTAGTATGCAACACCAACTATACGCATGTATTTGAGTATAAAGTTCATATTGGAATCTATTCCTCCAGTAGTAATCCTTTCTTGTATGGCTCGAACGTCCCAAATTCCTTCGCGGGAGGTAGCTCGTTTTGTGTCCATTTGAGAACGCCTGATCGGAGCCAATGGGCGTATGTAAGCGGAACATCGTCGGATCCCTCATGTCTTCTCCAAAGGGAACCCAGAGTGTCTCCGAGCACCCGCAGAATCAGGCCATGCGCAAGCTTAAATGCAAAGCTCTTGCTTAAACACGCATCCACAATTTCTCTGGCTTTCCTTTGATCTTCAGACTCTCTTTCCCCATTTGACGGCAGAGAAAGTGACATTAAATCGAAGGCCCGCGGTCCGTCCCAAGCAGTCATTTCATTGATTAATTGCGACCCTACCATGTAGTCCATTGCATATATGCTTTTGGCGGAATATTCGGGTCCATTCCACTTCCCTTCGATGTCAATAAGGCCCATGACCAACGAAATCACCTGTCCTTGAATGATGTAGTCGGTGAGAATCCTGCTGGCTTCTTCAATGTCGATATCTCTACCATTCTCCGCAAATCCCTTGGGCGATCGTAGAATAGGGACACCTTTCAGCAAAGGAGAGTTCCACATTCCTTCCGTCGAAGTTTTGCCTTCCCACAATTTCAAGAAAAGTTGGTGACACCGTCGGAAAAATGGGTTATTGCGACTTGATCCCAGGAAGTAGTTGGTTAGGGCCACGCCATCAAATTTAAATGAAATAACTTCGTAAGGTGAAGCCGAGTCTCCAACAGTCGCATGCCAAAGGCGATCGAGATCTCCGATCATGATAAGACCCACATCAGCATAGATGCCACCATACTTTACCAGCAATGGGAATCGGACAAGATCAGAGGTATGCTGGGCTGCGTGGTGGCCGATGATTGTTCCCTCTGTAAAGGCTCGAGGAAATGTTTCGGGGTCGCTGGTATCGAGGAAATTGGAAACGTTGAGCTCAGAGTCCGGGCAAAGATTGAGTACACGGATTACCCATCCTTGCTTTGAGAAGCGTCGATGCCATGCTCGGATGTTGCGTTTTGTGTAAGGGTGCATGGTTTCGTAGCCGGAATGCCAAAAGAACCATACATTTTTATCGTCACAAATAGGCCGAGGGTGATGGATATCGATATCGACCTCCGAGTCAGGGCTTAGGTCAACCTGATCTGAGGATAGTGTGTGCAGTCCCTGCGGACGTGGATATAAAGAATCCATAGTGAAGATGATCAAAGAAAAGCCGAGACTGCCCGTGGATATTCAGATAAACTCAGGGACTAGACATCAATTTATATCATGTACCACAGCAGTACGGAGTATGCAATAAAACACTCTTGCACAGCCTGGGGTGTCAGCTTGACTCATCATGAATCCCGATGATTTTGGCGGCACAAAGCCCCAGTGCGGGGCGATGGCGGGGCCAGAGCGGGTCTCCGGACTGGATAGCCGTAGTACTATCTTACTCCTTCAATTGTCTATAGTAGGGTAGTAAGTTATTACTGGGACGGACATTGTATCTCGATCTCTGAGTTCGTGGTAAAAATTCTGAAGTCCTATTATTGAACAGAAAATATCTTGTCGATATGCGCGTAATCCCAACTTGTGGATTATACGTTGCAGGAATCCAACTCGAAGAAAAGAAATAAAAATAAAAATAATAAAAAATAAAAAAACAACTACATGAATCGCTTTGAAACCAGAATATGAGTGACTATATACACCAGACCAGGGGATAATTCTTCGCAAAACAGTGCATTTTCATCTCCCATCAAACAAGCACACTCGACCCATCATTCTTCTTGCACCCACATGCGTTCGCACCAGCCGCCGCCTGCGACGGTGTGCGTGCGTAACTGGGAGGCACATCGAGAACCGGGTTCCGGTCGAAGAAGTGGCGCGGACGCAGGAGCAATGTCATAGGCTCAGCCGGCATGATGGGGTAGTCCTCTGGTGCAGGGAAATGGGTCAGACCGAAAGTGTGCCACAATACGACATCTGTGTTATCTATGGAACTGTTGGGTCCGGCGGCTTCGATCCATGACGGGATACCTTGAGATGGCTCGCCAGATGTTTGAGGAACGTGGCGACCAGCTGGGTGAATTTCATCGTCGGAGTCTGTAAAGAGTCTGTTAGCAAATGAAGACTTTTGTGTAGAGTTTGAGGAGATACTCACATTTGGTAACGTGAACAGCGTGACGAGCAAAGCCAGCTCGCTTCCAGACAAGACTACCTTCTTTAGGTAGTAGTGGTGGTACCTCACGACTGACAAGCTTATAGCAGACAGGCTTCTTGCTGTAGGGGTTAAGCTTGTTGGTATTGGCCATCTCCCAGGTTCGGCTAGTAGAGCCATCATAATCGGACATAGCTTCAATCGGCGTGTTGAACTTGGTTTTCTTAGCGTAAAAGGCGTTACCGTATGGGTTCTCTGCGCTTCCAACCTCGCCGGATCCGCGCACGGCGTCGACTTGGAAGACTGTATTGTCTGGACCATCGATGTTGGGATCAACACGGAGGCAGAAGAGATGCTGATGATTGTGTGCGTTGACGCCGGGGTAGACTTCGGTGCCCCAGCCTTTGGTGTCCTCGCCGGCGTTCATCGCATATGTGTTTAAAATGCCGGTCAACTTGATCTCCAGCTGGACAGTACCATCCTGGTGGAAAATCCAGTACACGCAATACTCATAATTAGCTGCGGTGAAGATGTGCGAGATAATTAGTTTCCGGCCGCGGGTAACAACCGTTGACTCGTCACGGAAGTCGGTGTGCTTAAAAAGGATTCCAGCGTCCTCCTCGTGAATGCAAATTGCGTTCTTGATGATTGTCGAGGCACCGGCGCGGTTCACAAATGCGGCATCCATATAATGGATCGCACCCTTGCAGTCACAGCCCAGGGCGAGACTGTTTGTCATATAACCACCGCCATACTCACCGAGATCAAAAGCGTGCTTTCGCTGGTGAGGATGTTCGGGGTTACCGTATGGAACAACCATCTCTGCAAGCGAAAGTCGCCAGAAGACTGGTCGAACATTGCCCTTGTCGTTAAATGTAATATTGTTCAGCACGATACCCTCACGGTAGTTGAAGCCAACATGAATGTTCCAGTTCTGCCATTCAATGCTTCGGCCATTGACCTGGAAGGAAACTCCCTCCGGTTGAGTAATGTGGATAGGCTTGATATCGGTGCGGAAGCCGCCCTGCTTCTCAATAGCCTCGGGGTGGTAGTTGTTTGGAGCTGCCTTATTGACAGGCCTCCGTACTGGAGGAATATCGATGTGGATAATCTTCTTCTCCTCTGAATTATAAATAGGACAGAAATCCAATGGGAAAGTGTATTGAGAGTCGTCGACATGGGGGCGGTAGTACATGAGAGCCTGCTGTAGTCGAACTCCCGTGCCAAAGCGTTCATCATATCCAATTGTCCAAGCTAGAAATGAAAGTCAGTGATCAATGCCTTGATTATCAGATTTGTTCAAACGGATCGACTCACGATCACAATACACCTTGTGCATATCCCCAGGCGGGATTCCGACGATACCGCATTGCTCAATGACTTTGGGGTCCTTTCGCACAACATGCTCGACTTCCTGGAGGTCCTCCATTGTGATCAACGGCTGGACATTGGGTGTATGGTTCCAGTTTAGGATCTTGTTCTGGTCCAAGTCTACCACGCCATCATACACCTTGCCACCGGGCGCAATAGCCACCACATCCGCCGCACGAGCCGGTCGTTTTGCCGTCTCTGGGCTAGCGACCCAGGCCATCATCTCAGCCTTTCGCGGCTCGTAAAGTGTGACCGCATTGAAGTTGAGTTGTCCATGCTCTCTGCGGATTAGACGGACCGCAGCATCGATCTCCGATGTGGACAAGGGATCCAACGGATGAGGAGGGGGTGCAGTCGCATTGACCTGGTGGGTCAACTGCTGGAGTCTATCGAGAACCATGCCGAAATGTTTTTGGTCGTTGATTATATTGAGTGAAGTGGTTCGAGTGTATAGTCTGGATCTAGAAATGGAAGTATTCCAGTGATGGATGGAACAATCTTGCGAGCCCGGTTGTGAATAACTTCTGGGCAGGGGTAGACAGATCACAGGGAATTTTGGTATTTAAAGGCATATGCTGCATCCCCTCATAGACCGCTACAGTCTGCTGCAGCATGATTAGATACACGCATCCATTGACTGAGTCCGAGAGATGTGGGACAGTGCAAATGTGGAGGCCGGATCCCTTTCCCCAATTGGGAATGGTGGGGTATCGCACGGTTCAAAAGGGAAGCTCGATGCTTGTCACTGATAGATGAAGATCCGGTGGGCATCAGAATAGGTTTTTCCATTATTCATCGCTTCTGCTCGCTGCTCAAAGCGACTCGGATTACTAGTAGCTTTGCAGTGTTCGCATTCTGCTGCTCAATGCAGGCAGGGAAAACCCTTGCTCCCAGCTACAGTCATTCACATCCAGTGTCCATGATCGTATAGAAAGTCGAATTATTTACCTCTATTAGTTGAATTTTTTATGGAAAAGGTCTACGAGGAGCTACCGACGAGAAAATATAGACGAATGAGCAGACCCATTGTAAGCAAACTCCAGGTCTACCTATAAATTTGACAGTATAGAACGAGACCACAGCGAGAACAGGCAAAGGCCATAGCCTGAACGCCTTGCAGATGGAATTCAGATAGCACAGCCAAATCAAAAACACCATACACCCCCTTTGCCCACCTAACACCCTCCAGGCGCAAGAGAGATCCCGAAAATAAGTGGGATCCATGCAAACGACAGGCGAGAGAAGACAATGCCGAAGATCGAGAAAAACCAGCACGATGTCCTCGTGCCTATGTACATCATCATATCGTATCAGACTTCCGCCTCCAGCCTGTCTTTTCTAAGACAGGCTATGTTTCCGTCCGTCCTCTATTTCATGATTTACCGGTAGCGAACCCGGTCGGTGTCGGGAAGCCATGTTGCGGCGTGTGGGCGCCGGTCCCGATATGCCCTGTGTTGGGGGTGCTCGGGGTACCTGCGGCTGAATAAATAGATGCTCCATTCAAGTTTGGTGTTTGCTGAGCCATATGGTAGCTCATTGCGGGCATTTGTCCATTCAATCCCCAGATCTGCCCGGAGTACTTGCTGTCGTCAATCGCGCCGTTAAAAACCAACTGGCGCATCTTCCAGTAGATTTCACCGGTGACGAGGGAATCGGAGCCTGCTTGGTGGGCGATCCCAACGCGCTTGACGCCTAGCTCATCAGCGATATCCTGCAAACCAGACTTTTGGCCAAGGTTCGTGAGAATTTGTGCAGCGGCTTGTGTGAGGGGAGAGTCATTAACAGCCTGATTGCGGCCAGCGTGTTTCATGAGGTACTTGATATCATAGAGGGAGGGGAAAAAGATGGTGAGAAGCTTGTGGAACTCCTCCTCGTTCTCAGGTAGGGCTGTGCAAAGCATAATCTTCATCAAGTATCCGAAATCGTAGCCGGAGTGGAAGGAGACCCAGTGAACGTCATCCAGCAGAACCAGGCCAGAACTGATCAGCAAGGAGCCAAACTCAAAGGGGTCAATTCCATTCTTATCGTGCATGTTGAAATCGATTCCAGATTTAGCGAGCATGGTGGTCGAATCTTGGGCGTACATATCGTTTTCCAATGAGAAGCGGAAGTTGAACTGCCATGTGCAAGGTGCGGGCATGCCGTAAGGTTGACCATTTGCGTCGGTTCCAGAGAGTGGAGGCACTTCCCCATCCTCATTGAACAGTGTAATACCCAACTGGATCATCTTTAACAAGTCGACGTTGCATCGGAGGGTCTGGTAGTGGTAATCTGCCTTATTGGTGAACTGGCCGATCGGTCGTGCGACGATTCCTGGGAATTCGGTATCCTTGGTGGTTGTTAGCACCATAAATTTCCGTGGCTCCAGACTGGCGAGGAAGTACTGTTGAAACAACAGTTTCGCCCACCGTCGCGCAAATCACCCATTCTTACCATGCTAATGTAAGGGTATTTATCCACCAACGACCTCAACACAGCCATCTCGTGGGCCAGGTTGTGTTTCCACACATCTCGTATCCGCGATTTCACCGCGCCAGTCTTCGAGTCAAGGGCTAACCGTCCATCGTGACCCTGGTGTAATTGCTGTTGCTGCATCTGTGCTCCACGCGCGAAGCCCATCTGAGCTGCATGACTAGCAAGACCGGTGCCACCGCCATCACCTCCAACACCAGCAAAGCCAACAGCTGACATACCGTTGGCCATACCGGCACCAGAGAGAGTGAAGGGGTTCATATTGGTGTTGGGATTCCCAGCGAAACCGGGGTGGCCACCGAGTGAAGGGGGCGGGAGGGCGTTTGCTGATTGTGGGTGATGTTGGGACTGAAGTTGAGCTTGTTGGAGGGAATATGGGGCGGCTAGACCAGAAGGCCCGTATCTGCCGACGGGGGGTGGCATTGTTGAAAGATGAGGCGCATAGAGGGAGTGTTCAGGTCAGTTTCGGCGGTCCTCGACCGTTCGGACGTGGGAGCTACGGCCTCGCCGTATCGGGACTAGCGTGCCAAGCCTAGCACTTCGTGAGATGCACCTCACTCAATTCCCTCCCTCCGATGGTAGACTCCCTCTTGTTTCAGTCCCCCTTCAACTCGCCCACAATGCCTGCGCGGAACGTTACCGGCTTCGACATCTCCCAGCTCAAGGCTGCGGCCCACCCCAACTCCATTTGGGCCAAGCGCGACCCCTGGGCTCGCAAGTACGACCTTCCCCGTGACGACTACACCCGCTTCTGCATCCCGATACTAACCATTGAACAGTGAGGCCTGGCGCTATACCGGTCCCTTCAGCCGCTGGAACCGCTTCAAGGGTCTTTTCCCCGGTCTCGGTATCGCCACAGTCGCCTTCACTGCCTACTGCGCATACGAGCACTTCTTCCTGAAGGACGACCACCACGGTGACGCCCACCACGGTGACGCCCACCACGGCGAGGGCCACCACTAAATGATATCACCTCAAGCGAATGCATGGAAGAGTCGTCAACGGACCGGCGATTGTTTGGAGGACAAATACCCCAGAAGATGAGATGCGCCCGTCTCATCCCGGCAAATGACAAAAACTCGAAAATGTTTCGATGGTGGCAGCCAACCACTTCATCATTGGGAAGAGAGGGCAACCCTGGGTCCTAGTGATTATACCTCATTCTCTTCTCTTGAGACATGGCTTGCGGAAAGTGGCCCGCGAGAAGCGCGTTAGGTGGATTTGTCGGATGTACATAGACTATGTTCAATTACCAAGATGTTTCTTTTTACCGTTTCAACCAATCGCCGTACTGCAATTGCTCAGCATCGACGAGTCGTTTTTACTTAATTCTGGAATAGCACTTCTAGTTATTCAAAAAGGATTGCTATTACACTCGTGGATTTCGGGAAATTCCTTGTCTATAGGTATAACATGATATCATAAATCGCATCCGATCTCCCCCGCAATAACGAACGAGACGGTTTGTTTTTTTGTTTCTCTCTCTCCAAGTGAGGACCTTCATCTACTCGTCCTCAAACACGAGAGTAACGCCATCATCGCCCGCAGTGACAACACGCTTGCCGTCAAAGCCCTGGACAAAGCCCATGATGCCACCTGCCTGCTCACCATCCTCATTCTCGGAGAGACCCAAGTGTCCCTTCCACTCCTTTAACAAACCCTGGCCGGCAGCAGTGGTTCCACCCCGGGCGTCCCAACGGCGGACAACTCCATCCAGTCCAACGGTGGTGAGCAACCAGGGCCGACCCTGAGCAGCACCACCTGGGCGGGGGGCAGCGGGAATCCGGCTGTGCAGGAACTCAACCTTGACGACCGCGCTGCCCTCATGAGCCTCCCTGACGTGACGACGAACGGCAAATCGGTGAGCAGCGTCATACAGAGCAACGGAGCCATCGACCGAGCCCGCAGCCAGAAGAGTCAGCGGAGGCTGGGAGAAAGACAGAGTCTCAATGCCATCAGATTGGGCCTGGAGATCGGCAATAATAGTACCCGCAGCAGAGACAGTCGTCGATTGAGACGCCTTACCCTTCGCAGCCTGCTGGGCACCTGCAATGCGAGGTAGACCGACAATCTTGATATGACCCTCGGCACCACCAACAGCAGCAATGCCACCACCCGGTGAGATAGCAATGGAGTAGAAACCGCCCTCAACAGCGAATCGCTGGTCCTCCGCAGTCAATCCGACAACGGCATTGGTACCGGGCGAGCCGGCGATACCAGCGGCGGCAGCAGCACCGAACACATCGCAGACATAGAAGCTTCCATCCTCTGAGACAGTCGCCAGCATGTTTCCATCCGGTGTCCAGGCACCAGCTGTGCAGGATGCAGTGTGCTGGAAGAAAGTCTGGATGATAGAGATGGGCTGGGAATCGGTATGATCGATACGGAAGACCCAAGCACTACCGTCATTGGCGCCCATGGCGATGACATTACGCGTCTCCTCTCTGCCTTGCTGGAAAGGACAAACAGACACCCAGTTGATCTCTTCCACTTCCTGGGCCTCGGCCACGAATTCCCACGCAATGCCCGTTTTCTGGGGCGTGGAGTCCCGCCATGCGCGGAGTTTGCCGTCCAAACCTGCCGTCACGACATACTCGCCCGCAGGCTCTGAGAAAGTCACCGCATTGACGGTATCGGTGTGTCCATCCATCTTTGCGAGGGGGTTCAGCGACGAACGCTCGCGCGGCTGGGGGTTTGATTCATAGCTTGAGGGGAGAACGGGCCGCTCGGCGGGTGTTGAGTCGAAGATGTAAGCTGTGTCATCGCCAGCCCCAGTGATGACGATGTTGTTATGGATTGGGTGTTGTGCGATGCAGAAGACGGAGTCTGAGTGCGAGTCGAAGTGTGCGGACGAGTCGTTCTGGAAGACGTGTTCCTGGTAGTCCATGTTTTGATCCTCTTCTTCGCCATCTGACTCCATGGGGTGGTCTTCATCCTGAGTGAAGACTTCCTCACCCTCGCCGGCACCCAGGAATTCGTCCTCCTCGTTATGGTGGTTGGGGTCTTGCGATGACATATTTGCAAGAGTGCTGGTTATAGGTCGATAGCTTTCTGTATAGAGAGGATGTCGAGATAGAAAGACCGGGGTATGGCGAGATATTGAGAATCAACCCTCGTAAGAGCCGAACTTGTATTAAAAGATTAAAATATCCAAGGGACCTCCTCTTACGGATTGTAAGTGGAAAATCAGCGAGCTCGAGATGGATCTTTTTTTTTCTGTCAGTCTCCCCCGCTTAGAAATCCGGATCCCCCGCGGCAGGCAAACACTGCAAACTCGATTTATCAGTCACTTATCTCCGTACATACTTGAGAAGATAGTGACTTGGAAAAAACTAGAAAGGCAATACTACACTAATTATAGGGTGAAACGAAATAAACTAGTGCCACGAGATCGAAAATAAAAGTCTACGTCTAGGCGGATCCGTAATTTGTCTCGAAAATGACGTCGTTTCATGCAGGTAAAAGCATGAATGGACCGCATGGATAACGAGTAACACAGCGAATTGTCTCGCGCGCGTTTGATATGCAGTTAGTACAAACATGACCGGCAATTAGTATGAAGCTGATGTATTTAAAAAATATGTATGTTGATACTAGTATTCTATCGGTTTAAATCCTACATAGTGATCGTCTTTATCATGATACTCAACCAACAATGTCTCTTAAATCAACGCTCACAGCTCTGAACGATCATAGCTTCGAACCAGCCTTTCTCCGGGCCTCCTTCTCCTGGTCACGAATTAATCGTCTCAGAATCTTACCACTGGGGCTCTTGGGAATGACATCAACAAATCGAACACCTCCCTTCAGCCACTTATGGCGAGCCTTGTGGTCTTCAACGTGCTTCTTGATAGATTGGGCAACGGCCGCATCGTCGGAGCTCGCAGAAGGCGACTTGACAACAATAGCCTTCGGGACCTCACCCGCTGCATCGTCGGGAATGGCGACGACAGTACAGTCGGCCACATCGGGATGGGAAAGGAGGTGAGCCTCGAGCTCTGCGGGGGCAACTTGGAGTCCCTGTCATATACGGTTTAGTTATCTTCTACCAAACGTCGACTGCACCTGCTCCTCAGTTGTGACTCACCTTGACCTTGATCAATTCCTTGATGCGATCCACAATGAAGACGTGTTCATTCCCTTTCGGTCCGCGACGAATAACAGCCTCGTCACCCGTTCGCATCCATCCATCCTCAAAAGTTTCCTTGTTTGCTTTCTCGTTGTTGAGATATCCTAGCACCACACTCGGGGATCGGACGACCAATTCGCCAGGAGTGTCGTAGCTAGTGATCTCTTTGCCCTCTGCGGACATGATGCGTGCCTCGAATCCAGGGATCAGGCATCCTGATGAGCCGAAGATAATATCCGAGGGGTGGGTCGAACTGACGACAGTGGATGTCTCAGTCAAACCTATCTCAAGATTAGTTTTGTTTATTCAAGATTCAAACACTGGTATTCTCACCATATCCCTGTCGGATGGCGACCTTGGGGTAGGCCTTCTGGAAGTCGGTGGCTGTCTCCATTCCGAGCGGCGCCGCGCCAGTGAAGAGACTCTTGACAGAGCTCAGATCATACTTTGAGCACTCATCGTGAAGTCGCAACATATTAATGATAATAGGGGGGACCTGGACATAGTTAGTCACTCGTCAATTAACTCTTTCGACTGCTTGAGAAAACCCACCAGGAATAGTCCTGTGATTTTGAAAGTTTGGATGGCGTTGAGATAGGAGCTCATTTCAAACTTGGGAAGAATGATGGTCTGATCACCACGGAACGCGCCCGCATGGCAGATAACTACCAGGGAGTAGATGTGGTTTTGCGGCAGCAGACCCAATCCAATCTCCGAGTATACAGCACGTCCATCCGTGGGCGGAGTTGCGTCACGGTGGTCTTGTTCGAAAGCCTTGATCTGCAAAGTGTTGGCAATGACATTGCGGTGGGAAATCATGACACCTTTCTATACATGGCGATGAATTAGCAAGCTACCCCCAAAGCAGCGTCTCTCAACGATTCATCTTACCGGCAAGCCCGAAGTTCCACTCGAGTAGCATAGGAATGCAGTGCGGCGCGCACCCTCTCCAGGTCCCCAATTCGGCGAATCTACCGGAGGTAGCGACTTTCCACTCTCGAGGATATCCGAAATGGTCTTGTATACCTTCGGGGGCTGAGACTTTCCGAGCATAACTTGCGGCACATCAATGAGGTAGATTTTGCTCTTGGGCAAATTGGCCATAGAGGCTGCTTCGAGAGCCACTGGGAGGAGAGGGGCACAGGTGAAAAGCGCCTTTGCGCCAGAATCCAAGATCTGGTGCTTCAATTCGGCGGCCGAGTAAGCGGCATTGGCCGGGGAGACCACTCCACCGAGTCGGTGAACAGCCCAGAAAAAGGGCAGAGAATCGATCTACCGAGTATACCCAGGCATGGTCAATTCTCGTTTCACAATTCGCCAAGGACCGCCAGAGGCAAACATACCGTGTTAACGCAGAAGACGGCCAATGTCTTGTCCCATTCCGAACCCTGATTCGCCTTCCAGCCAAACTCCTTTGCCAGGCCCCGCGCAATCCAATCGACGCGATCGACGACTTGGCGCGAGGAGTAAGTCTGTCCAGTCAGACCGCAGGTATATGGATCACGGGAGTGTTGGTGTGCGACTCGGCCATATTTCTCATTGAGCATGAATTCGCTGATGGGAATGTTGTCGGGGATTGGCGGCAACTCGCCAAACTTCTTGTCGGGTAAGAATACCATTGTGGTTTGGGATTGGGTGTCGCTGGTTCCTGGGTGTAATTGCCGAGGGGAGAATGGAAAAGGGGGAGGAGAGAGAGAATGTGGAAAAGAGGGAGAGGGAGAGGGTGAGGGTAGGTTAAAAGAAGACCGAGGCTGGGAGAGATGTGAACCGCGCAACGGTTGAATTGTGGAAATGTGGAGCTACTGGAGTCGAAGCACGGTCTAGTTTCAAAATTCAAATTTCGGGCGGAGGGACAGGAAGAAGATCAGCCTCGGTGAAAGCGAAAGGGAGCAGACCAAGTGAAATCATAAAGGGGAACGGGGACTTTTCAAGCAACTTGAACCTTGGAAGGGTTCAAGTGTAAGCAAGCAAGTCCGGGGGAAAGACCGGCGGGTGCGGGGAAGCTCGGCCTCGGCATCTTTTACTCCAGGGCTTTCACAAAGAATTTAGTTGCCATACACTTGAGTTTGGATCAACCAGATTAACCAGATTAACTAGTTTAACCGAGGACGGTATACCGAGCTTGTGCTATCTCTTAGTGGTCCCTGTTTTCCAGTTTTCAATTTTGAGTCGAGGCTATTCTCAAGTAGGATAACCGAGTCTTGTCGGTGAATCTCTCGGGCTTGAATTACCGATCGCGCCTCGGATATTCTGCCATCTGGGTCTACCGTAGCACCATAATTGGTACCATAGTATAACTTAAAATATTATAATTTATAAATATCCATCAATCATAAAGATGATTTCTAGCAATGGGTTCAAGTTCAAGTTCTAAATGTCCAAGGATAGTAATATAAGCCTAGTACTAATACAGTAGTGTTGCAAAAGTTTGAAACCTCTTACCTAGGTATTGCCCATCATTATCGACCCGCTTCTAATGGCAGACTAGTAGCTACCTGAGAGAGAATATATTGACCAATCTTTTCTATCTTTGGTAGCTACTTGTTCCCCTTGGGAACCCTAGGCAGAGATCAGGGCGGTCAACAAGGGTTTTCAAACTTTTGCAACACCACCTTAAGTATACTCACAGTTATATATCTCTATCTCCCCTGCAGCTACAGGTACTACAGTACTACGGAGCTGTCGACGTCATGGACAACTTGAAAGATACTGCTAGTACTACTAGTACAATGCTGGTTCTTCAATGTCTGACTCTGTCAGTGCTGCCCAGTGTGTGCACCTGCCAGTGGGCACCTGGACAGTGTCTGTATTGCCCTCGACTGCATCCGAGTCCTCAACAATCCCCGATTGGCCGGATTTCACCCTCATGGGGGATCAGCTCTGCTTGCCCGCTTCGGGAACGGTGGTGGGAAATTGCTACTAGTTGCTAGTGTCTTGCTCCGAGTCGTCTGGCTATGGTCATCAGACTAGAGCTACTACCACTACTACCTCTAGTAATACTAGTAGTAGTAACCATGAATACCCTGCACAGCCATCATGATGCTATACTACTAGTATAGTAGTAGAGTCCCGACTAAGAAGTAATATAAATGATAGCCACCATGCCCACCTGGGGCATTGCCCTTCTTAGACCTTTCTCAGCTCAGGGGTTCCAGGGCTTGTGGACTCAGCCTTGTTAACGGCGAAATGACGGTGGGGCGAAAACAGTTCATCGGCCCCCAAATCCACAAGTCGTGACCACTGGCAGCTGGGATGAGCTGGGGGAGGCTCAAGGCTGTGCATCGCCATGACACAACACATCACTTCTTTCCCCTCCTCCAGGGCACCCAGAGCAGTTTAACTCCATATCGAGAGGAAGGACCTCCTCCACGTGAGATCCCAAAGTTGATTTCTCCGGAATTCTCAGATTCTTCCCAGGGGTTGACAGTGACAGTGATAGCGACAGGTGTTGGCGGTGGAGAGTTTACATTAGTGTAGGAGAGACCCTTCTGTTTGGGTCCGAAAGTTCCCAAGTCCCAAGCCCACGGTAAACCCTTCGACCTTCGACCTTCGACTTCCCTCCTCAACCTCCCCTTTCCCCCTCCCCTCGCAAACGGGGATGCTCTGAAGACATTTCACTCGTTTCTCCCCTGTCCGCTCTCTCCGTGACCCTCCTGCGACTGGGGTTATCGGCGAATTGTTCCCGCCCGCGCCGCTCGTGCGGTTGCTCGAAGCGACCGGGCTGACCCAACGCCCCTAGTGACCTCAAATCCATCGGTGGATTTCTGGTCGCATTCGCACCATGTCGCACCCAAATGGTCAACAGGCCTACTATGGCCAGTCGGGCAATCCACCGACTTCTCAATCTACCTCTCAACCCGCCGCCGGTCGTTACGAGAGCTACACCTCGCAACCCAACCCCGCACAGACTCAGCAGCTGCCCAGACGAATGCCAAGCTATAACGCAGGAGATGACTCGCAGCTCCTGAATACAGCGCGACTGCAGCCGACAAGGACCGATGAGAATGCGCGATACGCGGTGCAAGGTGGATATGCCGGTCAAGGGGGCTACAACGTCACGCCCACGGCATACGGCGAAGACACAGACTCAGGCTTCTCGCGCTCCTCCTCAGATAGGTCGCGCATGTCGCCGACCCGCGCTTCATCGCATACGAGCATGTCTAGCTATGGGTACCGCTACCCCGGATCGTCCGGGCAAGCGGCCTATAACCCGCAACAATATGCCCTCCCACAGTCCCAGACACAGCCCAACCTGAGCTACAACCCATTGTCATATACCAATTCCAACAGTTCCTATGGTTCGTCCTCTGTGTCGAGTCACCAGCCCTATAACCCGGCAGCCTACCAGCCCACAGCGGTTGCAGGCTTAGCATCGCCTACTCTCGCGCGGCGACCCAGCGAGGCTTCGCCATATGGATATACCCCTCCTACCCCCCAGTCCCACGGATTCTCCCAACAGCCTCCAATGCCTCCCCCTCGTGGTCCTGATCACCCTTATGGCTCACGACCCTCACCTTACGGATCCTCTCCAGCCTCCACGGGCCCGCCGACTGCGCCTCCCATCTCGACATCCTACCAAACAATCTCCTCGCCTACTTCGGGTACCTATGCAACCTCGAACTCCCCATCAGGAGCCTATATGCCTCAGTCGACACCACGAACTTATTACCCCACCCCCCAAGGTTTCGGATCGGACTCGCCCTACCCCTCCCACACGATTCCTCCGGTGTCCAGCGTATACGAGGACCAGCCCCCAGAGCCTCCTGTTCACCAGCCCCAAGGAAATGGTATCTATAGCAAACGTTCCAGCTTGTCTCATTCGTCATCGGCTCGAACTTTGCCTACCCCGCCAATACAGCAAGATCTCCCTGTCCTGGGGCCGAGACGAACTGACACCCTGACTCGACATCCGCAATCACGCCCCCTGCCCGGACCACCACCCGACGCAGACAATGATTTCGCTGATCACGCCAATGATGATCTGTTCAAGGAGATTGAGAGCACGCAGGCCAGCTTCCGTCGACACAGTTCTCGAGCATCGCATGCTGGCTCGACATCGAACTTGCGTCTGTCGCCAGATGAGCAGCATACACACACAAATGGTAACATGGCAACGGGGACTGGCCAGTATGTGATTTACGACGCTTTTAATGACGGGAGTGATGCGGAAGCCGAGGCGGGAGTCGCAATGCTGCGCATGGCAGAAGAAGAAGAAAAGGCCCGTGAAGAACGCAGCTATTTACAAGGACGTCCTCGCGCGGAAACCAACGCCTCAATTCGCAGCACTCGCTCCCAAATATCTCCAAGAGATCTCTCTCCGAGGGGCCCATCACCTGCGGGCGCGTCACCAAACCACTTATCTCCGAGGGGCAATTCACCGCGTTCTGATACCACTGAAGATAATGAATTCATGGGCCATGATCTGGCCCTTTACGAAGGAGGCTACCAGGGCAATTTGCACTATGGTGAGGGTCCGACCTACACATCCGAGGACGCCTCCGAGCCTACTTCTCTTGGTCGATTCCCAGGGACCTCTGGCTCTTTCAGAAGCTCCCACATGTCGTCCGAAGAACGTGGAGACTATGCCGACAACTATGACCATCCACAGATCGCTTACGAATATGCGCAGCGACTTCACCATCTTCCGAAAGATGCTCGAGTGGATGCTGGAGGCACAGGCGGCCTTTCAGCTCCTGGTAATTTTGGCAGGCGGATGAGCTATGATTACGGGGAGGAAGGTGATAGTCCATATGAACAACAACCAGAGGAGGATCACTCTGGCGATGAAAGCCCCTACAGGGGAGCTGAAGATCTTTTCTTCCACCCTGGTATGCGTCCGCTACCGCCGGCTCCTGTTGAGCCAGCGAATCAAACCGAGCTCCACTCGCATCTGATGCCTGCGGGCACGTATCGACCACCGGAGCAGGATGAGATGCAGGGGTACACACAGTATAGACACCCCTCCTCTCCGACATCAGCGGACTACTATGAAGATGCTTTGCTCAGTCCATCTCAAGTCCCGCGGTCGTCGTCCTTGTCGACTCCCATTGGACCTCGTACTGATCCACCTATCAGATCGAAGACCGATGCGGATCGAGCCAAGTACAAGCAACAGCAGGAGTTCTTGTGGCAGCTCCAAGAGAAGGAACTGCCTAAGATCGATCCGGCCGAAGCCGCTGCCACCATGGCACTGGATCTCCCTACGATCCCCGCCGGTCGCCGCAAGAAGTTCATCCCAACAAAGCTGTCCTCTGAACAGTTCAAGAAGTGTGCCGAGCCGTGGGCCTTGAGTTCTATTCTGTCTTGGATTCGAGATCTCAGCGAAGATGAGACTGATCTTCGGGAACACGCCATCGTGGAAGCGATTGTGGCTTTGCTTACCCACAAGGTTCCGACCATGAATATCGCTGATGCCGAGACCTTGGCTGCTCGGGTTGTTAGCAGCATGCTCCAGGAGGAGGCCTTGGTCAAAGAGGAAGAATGGGTCAAGTTCAGCTCTGGTACCATCTCGGGTGTACTCTTCCAGGTCACCGGCACTGGGTGTTACTCATCGAAGCTCCACGAACACGAAATTCACATTGAGGATACTGACTCTTATGGTCGATGCTATTCTCATCACTGCATGAGAACATTGAAGAAGGTCAACCTGAAGGCCCAAATGATGGCACCGCAGAAAAAAGCGGAGGATTGGGTCACATTCTACAAAATTTCTAAGGAAGTTTTCGACTCTTACCCAAAGAAGGAAATTGAACGTCAAAACATCTTGCACGAGATTGTGATTACAGAGGATTCATTCATTGCCCAGCTAGATGTCCTGCGAGAGCTCTATCGAGACCAGCTGGCCAACATGAACCCACCAATCATCCCGACCAAGCGATTGAATAAATTCTTGAGCGATGTTTTCGGCAAAGTCGATGCAGTGAAGAAGGCCAACGAAGACTTCTTACTCGCTCAACTTAAATACCGCCAAAAGGAACAGGGCCCATTCATCGGAGGCTTTAGTGACATCTTCAGAGAATGGATTCGCAAAGCCAAGAATACCTATATTGACTATGCGGCGACATTCCCAAACGCAAATTACTATGTTCGCAAAGAAGCCGAGCGAAATGTTCACTTCAGACAGTTTTTGAATCAAGTTCGCGAGCACAAGTTGTCGAATAGACTCAGTTGGGATACTTTCCTCAAGGCCCCGATCACCCGTATCCAGCGTTACACGCTTTTGCTCAATACGGTTCATCGGAACATGCCCAAAGACTCGGAGGAGAAGACAAACCTGGCGCAAGCAATTGAGGAGATCAAGGTGGTGGCGCTGGAGTGTGACAACAAGGTCGGTGAGATGAACAAAAAGACGGACCTGATGGAACTTGCATCCAAGTTGCAGCTTCGTCCCGAAATGAAGAAGGAAGTCGAACTTAACCTCGAGCACCTGGGCCGCGAGATCATCTTCCGAGGTGATCTTCAGAGGCCAGGAACCCGCACAAGATTCCTTGTCGATACGCACGCCATCTTGTTCGACCACTACTTTGTCCTCGCCAAGACCTTCACCACGCGAGACCAATCGCGGTCATCGAAGTACGAGCGTTACGATGTGTCGAAGCTGCCTATCCCCATGGATCTGCTAGCTTTGGAAAGCACCAACGATGACCCCGTCGTCAAATCTTCTGTGAGAGGTGTCGCAACCGTGACGCCCCAGGGTGGCGTGAGCCCATTAGGACCTGGCACCTCCACGAATGGAGGCACTACAACCCTTGAGAATAAGGATGATAAGATTCTGTTCCCATTCAAGATTAAGCATCTCGGCAAGACTGGCACCTACACTCTTTATGCTTTCTCTGCCCAAGGCCGCATGGATTGGTGTCAGAAAATCATTGAGGCGAAGACGAAACATGCCGCTGCCCTTTTCTCTCAAAATGCGGAGCCATTTCGACTTCGCGTGCTGGCGGACACTGCCTTCGGTTACTCAGAACACGCGTCTGGAACGAGGAGTATTACCATCAAGGGCACGCCATTGCATCGGGCAATCAAGGAGGTCGAGAAGAAGTACGAAGGGTCTGGGACCAGACCTGCTGCAGTTTGCAGGGCAAGCGTCAACTGTGCAACGGTCTTCCAGCAACCCCCAGGACGACAAATGTGTGCCGTGGGAACAGATTACGGAGTGTACATGTCTGATCTCAGCAATCCGCGAGGCTGGTATCGGGTAAGTAATCCTGCGGCTCCACGGCTTTTTTTGTTTCGTGTTCAGTGATTAACAAAATTTTAGGCGATTCCAATTTTGCGGGTCACTCAGATTGCCGTCTTTGAGGAATTTAATCTATTCTTGCTCATCGCGGATCGATCTCTTATTGCATACCATCTTGACGTGGTCTGTCCTGCTAGTGGAGTTACTTCCCAATCACAGGACTCGGCTCGTCGAGCCCCGCAAAAGCTGTCTGGAACCCGTGAAGTTGGTTTCTTTGCAGCAGGTCGGATGAAGGATAGATACTTGGTCTTGTACAAGAAGCGGGACGGTTTATCTTCTACTTTCAAGGTATGCTTTATTCCAGCTGTTGTTTCGTGTTGAGATGGACGGGATACTGACCCTATCTGTCTCCTTCAGGTTCTCGAGCCCATCCTCCAGAAGTCAGCTTCAAGCAAGAGCCGCTTCTTCCAATCCCGTCGTTCACAGACCGAATTCTTCCGCGAATATGACGAGTTTTACATCCCTGCCGAAAGTTATGGCATCAATATGTTCCACTCTTCCCTCGCCATCTCTACCCAGCGCGGTATCGAAGTTCTCACCCTGGACAAGAAGCAGTCCTGGTCCGTGCCAGACTTCAGGTCTGAGACCCCCGATGCCTCCGACACCCTCATGAGCATCGCCCACCGCATCAAAGACCTCAGACCATTGGGAATGTTCCGACTTAGCGACAGCGAATTCCTTGTCGCCTACCAGGAATGTGCCGTCTATGTCAATAAGCACGGTGATGTTTCACGCAGTGTGGTGATGGAGTTTGTGGGTAGCGCACACACGGCCTGTTTGCATGGGAAATTCCTTATGCTGTTCAACGATGACTTCGTCGAGGTCCGCAATGCCATGAATGGTCGACTTAGACAGGTCATTCCGGGTCACAATGTTGTTTGCCTGGACGATGGCAGCAAATTACCCGGATCATTTGGCCAGGCTAACACGAACACGAACATGAGCGGCTTCACTGGATCTAGCAATGGCGTTTCGATTGGTTCAACCCAGCATACAGTCAAGATTTGCATGCAGCATCCTGAGCATGCAGGCAGTCAGATTGTGTTGGAGCTGGTTGAGAACCAAGGTCAGAAGGACTAGTCCTGTCTCGCTGGAACTATCCAATCACTCAGCTGTTCTCCGTTTATTCTCATGTGACTCGTTCCATGCGTTTCGCTCGAATGGGGCCAGCCTGACCCCTTGCCATTTACCTCGCATCGTCCGGTTCAAAATTCATCCCCTTGTATTCGATAATCAGCCCTTTTCTTGATTTGGCATGATATTCATCTGCATTTTGACTCCCTTCCCACCTTACCAATGTCCTGGGCAGCCTTGTTTGTCCGAGCCCACCTTTTCTTTTAAGCCCTCCTCATTATTCTCCCTCCCCACCATCCACCACCTTTTCACCCTGCTTCTCTTTCCTTCTAATTCCTCTCTTCTAATGGTCGTTTTCTGAATTGGGACGGATTGACGGGGCATACCTTTTGCATGCATTGCACTTTTCATGATTTCGCAGAGCGCTGTCCTGATGACATGTTTGTACATATAAATGTCAGTGTGCCATCTCACGACTCTTAACGATTTTTTTTCTTTCTATTTCTTTGGACCCCCCTCGCCCTATCTACTTCTTTTGACCATGTATTTTTGTTTAAGTAATTATTTTGTTCTAAATTTGTGTTCCGATCTATGATCTCATGTTCCCTGTCGAATGCTGGGTCACAGTGAAGAGATTTCTCTCAATTTAATTTATTTGAATCTGATATATCCAGCCTTGGGGCGCCACATGAAATGTCGCTGTGAATGCCGGGAGGCTGGGCTGGTTACGGCAGCCGATAGTTAGCCGCCATGTTGCAATAATTAGTAATTTACCCTACCACCTTCACTCTTTTATTCACAAAAGGATGCTCATGAATAAGCGATGAGGTATAATGCTTCCTGTATACAAAAGGTAAGTAGGTGATAGGTACCGAGCCCTGATCTTTTGTATACAAAAAGCTACCCTAGTAGCTACCAAGCAGTACTGTTTTATATTCAAAAAGTAAGCGAGTGATAACCACTGGCTCCGAGTACTAACCTGAATTCATCGTATACAAAATGCGAGCAGATGATAGCCACCGAGCGCTACTTTTTTGTAGACAAAGCCGATTATGGTGGCTACTGAGTGGATCTTCCCGTGTGCATACAGTACACCCTATAATTCCATAATTATTGCAACATGGCTTCTATCGGCTGCCGTAGCTGGTACGGAGTAGTACCTGAAACAACACGATCTCGAATTTGGGGGTCCGGGGCGTAGTTGCGGGTATACCTATCGCCAAGGATAATTAGGACCTTTGAGGGTCTAACGTTTAGAATATGATAATGACCGGAGGACCCTTTCTGAGGTCTCTTGGGCGTTTTTCTTTTTCGGGGTGACTGCCCAATATGGGGCGAACTGAATTTTGAGTTGGGACCCGGCTGGGTTTAGTCGTTTCATGTTGAGGGAGGATTTGCAGGTTTCCGCCATTTCCCGGGTGTACTAGTTCACTCTAGCTTGTCCTAGGAACTGTCAGGATTTTGAGACCCTTGAAATGGTAAAGAATAATCGGAGTGAGAGAGAGAGAGGGGGGTTTGAGATTCTATTCGGAGGATTCCCGTAGAAGAATGCATGTTTGATACTCATTTATTTGTATTAGGAGTTTTCAGACTTAACTGTCATTTGTATAGTACTGGTTGGTTTATCTTCAAATAAATTAAAACCTGATGGATATAGATCAACTGTACCAAAAATCCACGGTCCAGGAGCGAAGAGACACCGTTTTTGGGACCGGGATTCACGATGAAACAGAATCCCCCGTTTCATCAGCCCTGCATCTTACTCTACACAGATATCTCGCCCGAAGTCCACATAAATGAGAACTACCGAGCCTCGGTGATCGGGATATGATGAATTGCAGTATAAAGGACTGTATGTTTTTCAGCCCGTTCCTGAACCCATCCTCGACCACTCCTTCAGTCTTTCACACTCATTACTTTTCCACCAGAGCTGGCCTCTATTCAATCTTTATTAACGGTCTTCAACGGGTCCCATTCTAAATTACGCATTATTTTCACCATGAAGTCCGCCGTTTTCCTCTACGTTCTCAGCACCGCCCTCGCGGCTCCAACCCGCACCATCGAGGAGCGTCAGCTGTCTGGCCTGGGTGGCTCTAGCAGTGATAGCGGACTGGGTGCCCTTTCCTCTCTCTTCCCCGGTCTGGGTGGTTCAGATGATAGCTCCTCTACTAGCGGCTTGCCTAGCCTTGAGTCTCTCATTCCTGGCATGAGTGGCTCTAGCGATAGCTCGGATTCTTCCAGCACTGGTGGTCTTCCTGATCTATCTAGTCTGGCCGGTGGTTCCTCTTCATCCAGCGGCCTGGGTGCCTTGTCTTCCCTCATTCCCAGCATGAGAGGCGGTTCCTCCACTGGCTCTGGCCTCGGAGCACTGTCTTCTCTCATTCCAAGCATGGGTAGTGGTTCCTCTACCGGGTCTGGACTCGGCGCTCTGTCTTCCCTCATCCCCAGCTCTGGAAGCAGCGGCTCCTCTGGCCTCCCTGGTCTCGGTGACCTCTCCAGCCTGGGAAAACGACAGCTAGGTGGATCTACCACCGAGAACGGAGTCACCAGCAACCAGGGCTGCCAGCCGCTGACCTTCATCTTTGCCCGTGGTAGCACTGAGATGGGCAACATGGGCTCTGTCGTCGGACCCGAAGTCGCCTCCGCACTCAAGTCTCAGTTGAACAACAAGGTCACCGTGCAGGGTGTTACATATGATGCCGGAATCGCAAGCAATGCCGAGCTGGGTGCCAATGGCGGTCCCGTCATGGCCAAGCTGGTTAAGCAGGCTCTTAGCCAGTGCCCCAAGACCAAGGTCGTTGTTGGTGGTTATTCCCAGGGCTCCATGGTTGTTCACAATGCCGCCAGCAGCCTTAGCTCTGGACAGATCAGCGCTGCAGTTCTCTTCGGTGACCCATTCAAGACTCAGGCTGTTGGAAAGGTTGCTAGTAGCAATGTTAAGGAGTACTGCGCCTCCGGTGACCCTGTCTGTGAGAATGGATTCAATGTCATGGCTCACATCACCTACGGCAGTGATGCGAAGGAGGCTGCCGCTTTCCTGATCAAGGCTTCTGGGGTCTCATCTTCTTAGGTTTTATGACCTTTCTGTATGGAATATCATGTAGAGATAGATAGCTCAAGATATTCGGATTGGCTTTTCCTTGTCTGCAATAAGAGAAATCAATCCAACCATTATCTCCAACCATTATCTCCAACCATTATCTCCAACCATCTCTCCAATATGTAATATACGTAAAAGCTCACCTGGTGCATTGCCGTCTCGCTGGATGATATCGATGGTAGTAACTCATATTTGACAACGTACATGATTCGATGCCCGGGCTGCTCTACGTGGAAAGAGTCACATGCATTTCCGCCCGAGAAGGATTGGGAACGCACGCTTTTTCATGGTTCTGTACATTACACCGACATGACAGATGAAGAAATAGGTGCACAAGAAACAAATAATCAAGAAAAGCTTCGGAAGTGGCCCCGAACCCTGGAATACGAAGAGATGTATGACGATATGCGCTGCAACAACTGCTTCGTACAAGCTCATGGCCGACAGGAGCTCGGAAAGCTCTATATCCCTTTTACCGAGCAGCGTATTGAGCGCCAGAAGGTGAAGCTGGTACATGGAATAGCTGAGAAATTGGACAACCTTTCGAGAAACTCGTTCGAGTGTCCCAACAAATGGACACATGAGGCATACAACATAACAGATGGATATTCTTAGTTATGAAGAGCCAGTGAAACCAGCGATGATTTTATTTGATGAGTCTTATCTTGTTACAAGGCCTTGATCAAATTTTCAAGCCGGACGAAGAATGCGGGGAAGAACAACAATTGTCGCAATTGGCACGGGATGGAGGGTCAGGTGGACGGTATGCGAAAAGATTATGATCATAGGTTGGTCCAGTTGGAATGGATCAAAGACATTATTCTTCAAGTTAAAGAGCAGGGTCATGTTGAGAAGACGGTCGAGTGGGCTCTAGGTGATACTACGAGACTTCTATATTTCTAGAAGAGATAGTTAGTACATGGCAACCTTGGGATGTATCAAATCCATAAGATGCCCAGGTAGCTAGGTGAATACAAGGGAGGAGAATCGAATTGAAAAGCTTCTAAACAATGGATTTCTACCACATCACACCACAGACACGGAACATGCATCAAATAAGGTATAATTGCACAGCGATAGATATAGTTAAGAAACCAAGGGAAGGGAACGAGGGGATGCATTGGAACAAAAGGATTCTCCAAAGTATAACAAGACAAGCAGGGGACATCGTCAAGACTCAAACTCAACGACTTTACTAACGACCTCTGCATCGTGGGCGGAAGAAGGTGAGCCCTTGGCTCCGTGCTGACCCTTCGTTTCAGCTTCATCCTTGTTGTCAAGAAGCGAAGAGCCCTCGCCCTTTTCGCGGACACTAAGGACCTCAGCACCTTCAAGGAGATCGCGATCTGCGTCCCGGACACTGCGACGTTCCATGTCTCCGCCGTATGCGCCTGCACCCCAACTGGAGATACCGCCCGCCATTGCAGCGGCGGCGTTACTGTCGCGGCGGAGTTCATCCTCGTCATCGTCCTCATCTTCGTCGTCGTCACGGCCGAGGGCATTACGTTCGAGATCACGCTGAGCCTCGTCCATGCGTTTCTTGACCTCAGCAGCCATGCGAATACCATCTGTGACGATGTTGTCGAGGACACCGCGAAGGCCTTTACCGGGTGGAACGATCCCACCGGAGGCGCCGACGGAAACGCTGCCGGCAGTAGCGAGGTTAGAAGGACGGGCGCTGCCAATGTTGGAGAAAGTTGTGAGGTTAGATGATAGAGATGATGATGCAGCGAGTGAGGCTGGGTGAGGGTGGTCGGAGAGATGGAATGATTGCGGGAAATAGGATTCGAAAAATTGCTCGAGCAGTTCATCTGCTAGAATAACCATGCGGAAGGTAGGAAGGGTGATGTGGAGTGGATTGTTGGGGTCGAGAGCTGGGTTTGCGGACTCGGATCTCGGTCGGTTTGGCTCGCCGTCGCCAGATTGGCTTGGCTTGGAAGTGGCATTTGGTGCCGGCTTGTTCGAATTAGAGTCGTCGACGTCGATCAGGTCTTCCTCGTCATCTCCAATGGCGAAAGAGTCTAGTTTGTCTGTCACCTCCGTGGTGGCGTCCTGCTGGGATGCCTTTTGATTCTCAGGGTGGCTTGGGTCGGCGTACTCGAAGCAGCGACGAATGAATGCGCTGACGCTCCCAAGGAAGCGCTCGTCGACTGTAAGAGTATTCTGTTCCGCATGGTCGCGATCACGGGGGCTGTTCAAGTCCTCCAAAGATTGTGTCGCAGTGATTGTACCTTCGAAGCCCCGACGTGAAAGGAAGAGGAATGCCTCGGAGATTTTCAGAATGCCCTCCCGATCAACTTGGCCATTGCCACTATCATCATAAAGATTGAAGAAGTAGTTAATGTTGTTCATGATATCCGGCGACCCCTTCAGTCTGGCCAGACCATTAACGACATTCTGTAGACTTAACCCTTCGTCAGAATCCGTGGCCCACTTGCGATACAGACGCTGCATGAACTCGTGGTCGGCCGGCTGCCGACGATTAGCCCACAATAGTGACTTGCTGCTGCTGCCCTTGAGGCTGCCGAAGCCAGAGCTAGAATCTGACCTTGAGCCAGCAGGGGTATCCGAAACAGCCCATTTCGAGGTTGCAGCTAGGAACTCACGGAAAGCGTCATAGTCCATATGAGTCGGGCTTGGCCCAAGACCAACACGACCCATCTCTGTGTCTGCAGGGGGGCCAAGGACCGAAAGACGTTCCGATTTCTTCTTCTCCTGTCGTCTTCTCTCTTCCTCTAAGAGCTTCTGCTGCTGCTGCCATTGATAGAGTGTCTCGTAGAAGCGGTCGTATATTGTTCCAAGATCGTCCACACTGAGGCGTTTGCTTTCAGGACCGAGGTTGCGGATTGATGTGCGCTTAGCGAAGTTCTCAATATTCTCTAGAACCGCATCCTTGTGTTTTTCACGTTGCTCTTCAATGGTACTGTGTGTGATGCCGGAGAATTCCTTGAAAGCGACAACCATCAGTTCTTGGAATCGAGTGATGGCGCGTAGCTTTGGGTTCTCGGATCTTGGATGGGCAGATTCGTCGAGGCGCGAGAAATAGGTTTTCAGAACCGAGACGAATGATCCGTCATCCTGGACATCAAGCAGTTCTTCGCCATTGATGCGGAGAATGGCCAAGCCGACCTGGAAGAGAACCTTCGGACCTTCAAGGAAGAAGACATCGAGAACACGGAAGGCGAAAACGAGAGGCATGGAGTTGATATACAATGAAAGGAACCATGGAAGAGAAACGACGGAAAGCTGTACATCGGTCTTGATGAGGTGCTCCCAAAGAACAGGCATTGTTTTCTCCACCAGGGATTCGAACACCTTTTGATCTAAAAGGGTACCATACATTGTCGTCGAGTAATAGCCTGGGAGAAGGCGATCGCAGAGAACGGAAAGAAGGAAAAATGCTTGTGCCTCGGACATATAACTGTTTTGCATTAGCAGCTGCGATCGGGAGTGGGAATTTGGGAACAAACATCAATAGAGCGGCAACAACAATATTCATAGCCTGACAGTAACCAATCTCGGCGTTCGTCCAACTATATGCCGTAAGGACTCGTCGTAGACGACCAATGCCTTCCTCGCTCTGGAAGCCAGGATATTCGGGTAAACTGCGGTTCAAATCCTTTTCGATCTCATCGATTGCAAGAGACTCTTGGCCCTGGAATTTGACCAATGTCTCTTGATACAATTTAGGAGAGCGAATGCGAAGGAAGAGGGAGCCTGATGAGAGCTCCCATACTTCACCACGGAGTCGATTGGGCAAGCCCACGCGTATCAACTTATGGAATGTTGGTTGTCGAACAAGAGTGGCATTCCGGCCGTTCTCTGTACAAGGAAAAGTTAGCACCGAGCTTCGAAGGGGGAAGGGGGAAAAGGCTATCAAATTGTAGGCATACCTCGGAAATATTCACCCCAGAGTCTCATCTTACTCCGGTCTCGAAGCTTACGCGCATCACCAGGATAGCGGAAAAGCATGCCCAACCCCGCATCAGGGGGCGGTCGACCATCTCCCTCGCCTCCTTCTTGTGCCTTGCCTTTCGCTCCGGAGAGTAGGTATTCCGAGTAGCAGTCACTGACAACAAGTCTTAGATTGTCAACCTCCTTCATGCCCTCTCGCAACCCTTTCTTAAGAGTGTCACAGAATCGCTCGCATGCTTGCCTGCTGCCGACAAGTTGAAGGATCAAGCGCTGTGGGGTAAAGTTGGGCTCTTGTTGCTTGTTCAGCAGGCCGTTCCATGTCGTCAATGCGAGAGAGAAAACATGACTAGCGCTGTGTAGACGCTCAACTCGCCGGATGCAGGAGAGCGGAAGAGTGAAACCATTGCCAGAAGGACCGGTACCATGTGTTTGACCGGTGAAATTGGTGGACGCGCTAAGTGTAGCCGAGGGCAGGAAGCTTGTCGGTTGGGTAGAGAAGCAGATAAATCGCTCACTGAGATGCAGACGGCCGGTATATCGGTTACCCGTGCGGTCAACGCGACGAGCGCTATCACCCGAGCCGGAGTTCGAGTTTGGTAAAGGGAGGACGAGCTCGGCAGTAATCTCTTGGAGCGGGTTTTGTGAATCGGGGAGGCGGAATTGTTGGCGGAATAGTGAGGCTTTGGAAGGTGTGCCGTCAGATGAGGAGAGGGAGGGAATATTGAAATTAGCCGGATCGATAAGCGATTGGGCTTTCTGAACGAAAGACGACCACGGAATCATGGTGGGCAACAGTCGAGCTGAGTCGGACCCGGCGTTTAGAGAGGTGATGTCGGCGCGGAGCTAGAGCTGCGGTTTAAGATGACGAGCTGATTGGGACAAAACGCTGCGCAAAACGGCCCGTGCTTGGTTTAAGTGAGGTTCCAACGGTCATTGTACAATATGAATCACTCATGAACAAGCACTGGGCCTGTAGCTCAGAGAACGTGGGGGGATGGGGGGTGTTGTTGTTGGGAGGGGGCGATGCTAGCGATGTCCGTCGCAGTCACGTGAATGATACCCAGCCTTACAGTCAGCATTTCATTTGAGTAGGACTCTCAACTCTCAACTCTCATTTACGAGTTCAAACTGATAGATTACGGGATAATTTATTTTACTGTTGAGAAGTTTGAGGACAAAGTTGTACGAAGAAAATCAAAGGAGTATCATTGTAGAGAGAGAGAAGGAAATCGCTGTACAAGCTGGACATCACGAGGAGAGAGGAAAGGAAAGATAGGACAACATGGTCATGGGAGAGTGAATCAAACACTTTCAAGTCACAATAAAGTTTGAAACTGCAATAACGCTTGACTGTTGAATATGGATACTTTTGATCGCATGGCTGTTCAGCTTTATCGTCGATCAGGATTGTGTATATGGGTGGTTGAACCCATTTAGTTCTTGTCCATGGAACCACGCTGCGACTCATCGACGTACTCCGGAAGTACATCTTCGGACTCGGCCATCAGGCCCTGCTTCTCACAAGAGTTTCCGTCTTCCCAAGCAGCCTTGTGCTCCTTGGGCTGGGTGCCGCGGTAGCGTTGCCAGCAGAAGACAACGACCTGGCCCACCAGCATGCCGACGGCACTGGCGGTAAGTCCAGCCAGAACGCCGAGAATAGCAGGGACAACGATGAAACGAACAACGCGGGAGAAGGTGTGGGCGAATGCACCGTGCGGGGGAGGCGGGTGGTGACCGTGGTGACCGTGATGAGGGCGGCCCGCGTTCTCGGGGACGTAAGGGCCGGTATGGTGACCGTGGTGGTGACCCTCATGACCCTCGGGACTAAAGTCCTCAGGCTTGAAATCACCGTGGGGGAATTCGCCGTGGGGACCCATTTCCATCATGCCCTTGTGCTTTCCATGGCAGCCCTTGCGGCCACCCTTGTGGGAGGTGAGGTTGACGAGACGATCCTTAGCAGAGGCGAGAAGACCACGGACGCGAGAGACCAGAAGTTCCTGCAGGCACTTGGGCTTGCCCTGGCATTTCTTCCATGATGAACGCTCGGGGGCCGGTGTGGTCTCGATTGAGGTTTTGGCGATGTATAGATCGCCAGTGGGGTCGACAATCAGGGTGATCGCGACAGTATCGACGGGGACGGGGTGAGATTCGATGTCAAGAACGGTGAAACGAACATCGAGGAAGTCGGTTTCGGGGGTATCAGCCGGAGATGGCAGGGGCATAACCTCCAGTGCGTAGCCTACTGGCATGGGATCGGATTCCTCGCCATCTTCCAACTGTTGGACGGCGTGGATGGGAGAAGGTGGGATAGGAGGGAAGATCTGTCGGCCGTTGGCCATGAGGCGGCTATCTTCGATGGTAAAGTCCAGCATCTATATATTCATCAGTTACGCGCCGTGGCGAGGAGGGGGGAAATCCCCATGCAGAGTATCAAAAGCAACGACGTACCAGAGTGGAGGGCTTGTTGTCAGTCCAGCTGACGGAGCCATCCTTGTCAGTCTCGCGGAAGGGGCACTCAGTGCAAGGAACATCAACCACGGCGTTGCGAATATCCTCGAAAAGCATGGGATGGACGTTCATGAAACCGTCTTCGATGGCCTCCACCTTGGGTTCCATCTCAGGGATAACCAGCATAGCGCTGGCGCCCAAGGCGGCAGTGCCACCCAGCAAGAGGGAGCGAACGAACATGGTCGAAGAGAGTATGGGTGTAAAGAGCGGACGTCGAAGACAATGAAATTGGATAAATGGAGGACCAGAGAGAAGGGGGAAGTCAAGTATTCGTACTCGTAGGCGTGTAAGTTAATAAGAGTAAGAGAGGAGGAGGAGGGGAGGTGCTAAGTGGAGACTGATCAGTCTTTGGCGGCGACTGCAAACCAAAAAGTGGAGCAGGTGACGCACGCAGCTGCCGTGGCTTCCTTCCAGTGGAGGACGGTGATTGGCTGCTGATGGTCACATCTCTGGCGTATCGCCGTCGTGTTACTGTAAAACCGGCCGTGACCATAATACTATACGTCACCCGCATTAATGCCCTCCCATGGACTTTCGTTGCCAGTATTAACGTGACAGTACATCAAATCGTTCCAGCCCCGTTCGGACTCACAAGGCGATCGGCGCCAACGGCGGAGCCCAAGTCTGTTGATATTGACATATTCTAGGGTAATAATCTATATATCCGTTGTATTTATTGAACTCTTAATTTTGAAAGTGTTATACTAGTAGTATATAACATATACAGAATAGACTGAGTATGTACTGTATGTAGTATGGAGTAGAGAGATGATATCATTTCTATACTGCCCCGTCTCTGTCTATCTGTGGATCATCCCTGTCTATCACTGTACCCCGACTCCCCCAGCCCACACTGTTCATGTCTATCATTGCAATGCCACCCGATCAACGTCCAGCCACTTTTTCCACTGCCCATTACTATAAGGGGAATCCACTACTCGGTACTCTGCTTGAGCTCGACGCATGCGAGCCATCATCCGATCGGACGCCGTGTTGGCCGCAACAAACTCTCGATAAAGCCGCCAATCCGCGATGAGGTACATGGCCGCAACACAGACTGCGATGCCAACCAATGGCTGGATGAGTGCTCTCGGTTGCCGCTTGAAATAGATCCAGATCCATCCTGCCAGACTATACTCAACAGCACTTTCTTCGACAGCTCGCATTGCCTTCGTGGTTGTCTCGGTAGAGTCAGCCGACGTCCGAACAGCAACGATACGCGACAATTTTTCCTCTGATAAAGAGACCGACGCCCACGATGGCTTGACTGGTGAGCGGTGCCATTCCCGCCGTTTTAACTGAGAGGATCGTGCCAGGTTTGGCTTTGAGACTCGCTCTGGGAACTGTCCTCTACTTCGGGTGCGTGGTACGACGACATCTTGTTGGCTTGTTCTGTGCACGTGGTTGTGTACAATCGAGCTCTTCGGGACTATATCAGGATGCGTGTAGGGACTGTTAGAGGTTCCCGTGCGCTTTTTACCCAATGATAGCTGTATCAGAGGCTCATCTGCCTCCACCGTGTGAGTATGGGATCCGGGGCCCTTGTTTAAGCGCTTTCGAGAAACAATGGCTGCACGTGTGGCCTTGTCACTTCGAGATATAATGACCTCTTCAGGGACGTTTTCTCGAGGCTGGAAGCCTTGGAGGCCGAGGTGGTCTGCATTGTTCGACCCGGGATGCTGGCCAAGTGGACTGGTGTACTGGTACAGACTCGTCCCGGAGAAAGTGGCCATGTCGGTCATGTATCCGGAGTCCTCTTCATCTGTGTCACTACAGTATTGTGAAGACTGTCCCTTCAGATTGTCCTCGACAAATGTATTAAGACTCGTGAATTTGGCACTTTTTGCAAAGGGTGACGCGTCAGGCGAGAGGCAAAATTTGAAATCGTTATCTTGCTCGGCATCAGAGCCAGAATCACTCTCAGGCTCCTTAATCGGTAGTTGGTAGAGCCCGCTCACGGACAGTGGCCGGAAGTTCATCACTTTACTGAACGATGCATATCCACCTTGCGCTAGCTCGAGCTGTTCGACTAGCTGGCGAGACCAAATGTACTCCGTTCGCAAGAGAAGATCATGAGATATCCTGACAGCCTCATCTGACAACAGCAGTGTCTTCTGCATGAAATTTCCATATGAATTCACTTTTTCCCAGAATGACTTCTTGGGCTCTGAACACAATATAAGATCTCTCAGTTTCTTCCACTGGTAGATTTCCTCGCAGAAAATGTTGTAGTAGCGGTTATTGGTGATATACGATTTTTCTACCAGCCTGTCGAGATCCCGTTCTAGCAGGTCCACCCGTTGCTTCATGAATTCGAGCTCAGATTCAAGGTTGCGTTCTCGCTGCTTGAAAACTTCGCCCAATTGCCGAATCTGGTAATGGTCGCTCTCGAGGTCAAATATATAGTTTTCTCTTATATCAGCCGTTCGCAATTCATCGTTAAGTGCTCGTCTGAGGCTAAGGTTCTGTTCAAGTTCTTGCTGATCTGCGTTGAGTGCTTGGCCCGCTGCAAGCTGTTGTTCATAGGCAGCCAAAAGCCGATGTAGACGTTCCATTTCCGCATTGTGTACTGCCGATTGGCTTTGAGCTAATTGAGTAGCCGCTCCTGCGATCTGCATCTGCTCTTTTTGTATTGCATCAGACAGTGCCTGTTGTATAGCATGGATCTGTGCTTTCTGCTGCGAGTTAAGAACTTGCCCCTTGCCAACCTTTTCGGCGTATTGCTTCAATCGATTTTGTAGGCCCTGGATTTCTGCCTGTGATCCTTGATTATAGGCTGAGTCTCTTTGATGTCTCTCCAGAGCTTCTTGTGCTTCCTTCTTAAGCTTCTGAGCTTCGCGAAATTTCGCGGCCTCTTCGATCTGGTCTTGTGGGTACTGCATATTTATCGATGATACACTTCCTGAAAGGTCTATTGCCATGCTCATGCTCTGCTTTTTGGCTTTTGGTGATCTCTTGGTGACCTTAGCGCCGGTCGCTTCGCTTCTTCGGTATGGATGCGCCATGTTCGTGGTCGCGCTCAAATCAGTCAATGCTGCCGGTAGGATACTGACCAGTGCCTCGGAGCTCAGCTTGACGGAATGAGATATGGGTTGGCGTGAAAGAAATAAATTGCAATTTTTAGTTTATCGTTCAGAAGAGAGGTCCGTTGCTGCTTCCAAGGTTTCAAGTTCCGGCCTTGATTAACTTTTCTGGGTCCCTGAATGTTATATATGAAAGCCTCGAGGTAGCCTGGTTTCTTTATTCAATCCATCTCAAAGGGTATTGTCATGATCCTGCTTTTCAAATGTGCCACGGGGCTACTGTCTCCTTTTGGCTATGATTCTATATTGGCATGACATTTCGTCATCTGTTCTTTGAGATTCTTTGTTGATTTCTTTGTCTAGTTTACAGACGGAACCCTACAATACTATTTGTCTTGCATAACGGATCAATCTCAAACATGAGATTAAAATAGAGCCAGGAGGAATACCATTTCTCTTGGTCCGTTTGGAAAGGAGCAGTGCTTATTGGATGTAACAAGAGTTCTTCAACGCAGGAGCAAGCTGATGAAACACAGCGGGGCATGAAAGGAGAAGTGGATGATATTCCAGACCGTGCCCAACATCCACAGCAGAAATTTAATCAGTCAGTCCATAAAGTTTAACTTTGATGAATTGATCTGAGTGCCAGGTGTAAGTGCTGTTTATACGCGGTACGGTGCTAGTCATATGCATTAGTATAAAACAATTGCACCGAGCCAAAAGCCGAGCCAAAGCACCACCTGGAGGTGCGTCACCATCATAATGATGTTTGCTACTAGTATAATTATTGATAGGAAGTTTCAGTAAATCGAAATTCCTCGATATTCGGCCATTTAATAAGAACAGAGCTTTTAACTCATTGTTCAACTTAGTTTCGAATTCCGTCGACAATATAAGCGATCAAAGAATCAATTCCCAGATCCACAAAGATTAGATTTCCCACCAACTCGCCAGCATTAAATCCAAGCTTTAGGGCGTAAAGTGTAAACTTCGAACAGCCATTGACTATAAAGTAACTTGACCAGGTCGTCATCGCCGCGGGTTGCTAGAGACTGAGTGGGGCATACTTGGGAGCTTTGACTTCAAGCTTCAACTTACCAGCAGACACAAGGAGTGGATGAACAGCGGGGCTTGCGGCTGCTTTCTCCAATTTTCGACTAATTATAGGAACAGTGGGCTCAATGGATGTGGGTACATTCGTCCTCGATGAGGTGGTTTGATGTAGAGGGGCAAAATCTTTACCCATCAAGACGCGCGGCGCGCAGCACGCGTCTTAGCTTCTTTTCGCCAGGCGACAACAGTTAGACGGCATGCGATTAAAGATATTGTTGGAGTAATTCTTGAGAGGGGTTGAAAGAGTCATGGGTAGGCTACAGAAATATCCTTGATATAATACTACGATCGCATCACCAGTCTATGGGCTCACGGGTTTTTTTTGTAGGCACAGTTGCGTTGCAAAAGTTTGAAACCTCATGCTGACTGTTCTTGTCTCCGCCTTCTAATCGCGGACTAGTAGCTACCTGAGATGGAATAGATAGTGGCCATCTATTCCATCTCAGGTAGCTACTAGTTTCCCATTAGTAGGCGGTAAATCATGGTGGGCAATATGGGGTTTCAAACTTTTGCAACGCCAATGTAGGTCTGCAGGTCTGTAGTTGGTAACGTAATTCAGAAGCGAGCCGCTCACTTAGTCCTAATATGTTGTGCTTACTCCCATTGCTCGTAATCCGGGAAATATTTGTCATGGATTCGCCCAGCATAGCTCACAAGCGCTGGGTAGCTGTTCACAACCTTCTTGGTGGTCGGGGACCTTCTGGAAGTCAATATAGTGCATCAAATGTGATGATTTGAGAGAGGATACTCACGCTTCGCAGATAAGAGCTGAAACAATAAAGCCAAATAGAGTTGCATCAGCCTCAGTGGGCGTTTTGCCGCCCCATAGCCAGAATGGACCCTCCCGACCTTGATACTGAGCCTGTGCAGCCGACACTAATACATTCAGAGTCCCCCAGATATTCGCACGGAATACAGTGATTTCCTCAGCGGAAAAGGTCCCTGTTCCCTGGCCTCGCAAGGTGCGGACTTGTTTGTTATAAGCTAAATTGCCAACAATGACTTGTGCAAGCCAGGGCAAGCCGCCGAGGATCTTCGCGCGCATAGTGTAGTAGTTTTCAATCCATCGCTCTTGTCCCTATCATTGAAAGATTAGACCTGAAGGAGGATTCAGTTTTACAATACTGTAGAGGTATCGAGGACTTGTTACGTACCTGGTAGAAATACAGTTTGTCCTCGAGCAGAGCTCTAGTGGAGATGTCGTGGGCCTTTTCCACAGGCGACAGTTGGGAATTAAGGTCATTGAGATATCCAGACTCAATAAGTAGATTAATTATCAAACTAGAATCGCCGATGGACTGGGATTGACCATCGTGCATGAGGGTGATATAGGGCAATTTTCCCCTCGGAGCCTTTAGCGGAGACCCAGCCTCGACACTGTAAGAAATTGCGCCAAAGCGCAAGCGAGCCTCAAGCTTGGTGACAAATGGTGACCATGTATAGCAGCCCTTTTCGGGGAAGCCCCGGAAGACTGTGATGACAGGTGCGGGATTCGATGCAGTCATGGTAGTCGGTAGGGTAGATAACGTAGGATTTGTAAAAAAATATTGAATCTTGCAAGGATGGAATGATAAAAGTGATGCGTTTCGGAGGAAATACGAGGTGGGAGTTCAGACAATGAAAAGAAATTTATGTATAGCCCACCGGTGGACGTCGGGGACTGGATGGAGAATGCAAAATGCGAGGCCGACGATCTGCTCGAGGCTCCGTATTTAGGATTTGGGGCTGATTATCTCGCATTGTATAAGCCTCTACCAAGCTGAGCAGTATTGGGAAATGACTATAGTTGATTGGAGATGTGCTTCACCGGGTCGGTCGTTGGTGAACAACCGGGAATAAGCCTTAGCCCCTAGCCACTCACGAGAGGGCTAAGATCCAACAGCTCCAAGCTAAAAAGCGCGATCTGCTCGGCCCGGAGTCTGCGGGTTTTGATGGGCCTTGACTCTCCACCTCTCCACCCCCTGGCATTTGGAGTTTAAGGAAACTGCTGATTGCTTTCTTCTAGAATTTTGTTTGCGACTGCCGATTCAATAATCAACAGAGAGCTGCGATCCGGCGATTCTACGATCTCGACACTGATTGTTGCTAACTGTTGACCACAACCACATTTTGATGTAGGTCTATTGTTGTGGTTGCCTCCTTTCTCTTCAACCCATCGCGTACGAAATGCAGTTTATGCGCGGATAGTGAATACTTATATCTAGAAGCTATTTAAATGTCTTGAATTATTGGCCTTGAAAAATTAGATTCTATGTACAAATTCCCTCATGGCTATCCGTTCAAAGCTTGGACTTCTTCTTGCCGGTGACATTGGGCACATCCTGGCCAGAGAGAAGGAAGTCGGGATATCTCAGCTTGTCGCTGGCGGAAATACCTCCACTCATGCGCCAGTTCGAGCCATCAACTAGGAAAAGTATTAGCAAATGTATCATCCAGGTCGGCGTGATTCGCTTAGGAGAGCTTACCAACGAGCGTTTGGCCGGTTACATAGCTCCCGGAATCGGAGAAGAGATAGACGGTAGCATCGGCAATATCGCGGACATGGCCAACACGGCCGAGAGGTTGCGACTTGATATAGGCAGCCTTCGCGTCGGATGGAAGCAAACGCTCCAGGCCCTATAATTTTTATCTTGTCAGCCAGGGCTCAATCGCTAGTATGGGCAAGGCAACGTACCTCAGTCTGCGCAATTGGGCCAGGAGAGACAATGTTGGAGGTCACTCCACGTGGACCGTACTCGATGGCCACGGAGTTGGACAGCGAGTCAATACCGGCCTTGGCAACGGACACATGGGCCTGGAAGGGCACGCCACGGTAGTGTAAGGTGGCGCTGACGAAGATTATTCTGCCACCAGTTCCTGCGGGCGAAGGTTGTACTAGATCGGATCAGCATGGTGGGCCAACGAAATGTAGTCGGGAGAGGAAATACGTACGAGTCTCGGAATCCACTCTGTGCTTGCCGCCGGACTCAACCAGATAAGGTAGGGTCGCCTTGAGGGTGTTGTAAGAGCCCATGATGTCAATATCCATCACGGTTTTGAATGCATTGATGGAAAGCTGTTCAATGGAGGCCAGGAAGTTACCCGCAGCTCCGGCACTGTAGGTTGGCCAAGTCAGTAAGCAGAATGGATCGCTACGGTAAGCAGGATGGCATACATGACGAAGTCGATGGAACCGAGCTCCTTAGCACAGCGTTCAGCGGCAGCCTTAAGGTCGTCGAATTTGCGAACATCGACAGCACCGATACCGATGACCTTGGCGCCAGGTCGAATAGTTGCCATCTCTCGAGCGACGCTTTCGGTCTTCTCGACATTGCGGCCGATGATGCAGGCATTGGCGCCGAGGTGAATCAGAGCACGAACCTGGGCACTGCAGATTGTGCCAGCTCCACCGGTGCAGAAGACGACTTTGTTATCTAATGGGATGGTTAGGCGGATTATCCAGGGAGTGATTTGGGCGCGGTGTAGACTCACTGAAGATGCCATCCTTCCAGACATCGCTCATGTATTCATGCTTGGCAAGAGGCATAGTGGAGGTGGGAGAGATGGTAGAGATGTTAGAATAGCAGGGGGTTATGGAGAGAAGAAAGTGCCACAGCCTTAAGAAGTGGAATGTCGAGGTGAATCTTAACGGTTTTAACGTTGTAGGAAGGAACGGGGTCGGAGCTGAAGTGGTCCGTCGCGGTTTCCCCACAAGCACAGCCGGGGACCGAGGTTCATTGTTACAGTTACAGTTACAGTATGTACAGTTGAGTAATCAATAGTCGGCATAGCATAGTATTTAGTGCTAGCATACTAGTATACTAGTACTACTATATGAATATGCAATACTCTAGAATAGTAAAAAACTATACTCTACTATACTGTACACACTCCCCGGCAATGCGACCGGCTAACCCCAGATCTCCTACCGCGTCTACTATGACCTCCTTGACCAATCGAGTGCATTATCAAAAATACTCCCTGCAATAATGTTCCCCTCTGGATCATGTTTCCTGCGCTGCTAGCGTCCTGCAATGCTGAAGAACGTGGTGTTGCTGATTGGCCTACAACGACGTCACGGCGCCAAAGAACTGGAGTGGCCGCCTTCTTTGCGTTCCATCTCTCTTCCCTCCTCCGTCCCCTCTCAACTGACTCAGTCGCCTCATTGCACCCCTCCATTCCTACCGGGGTAAATTAGCTATCCGCCATACCTGCGCCATGGCCTGCCCCATCACCGTCTCCAAGTTTGTCGGGACCGTGTCGCTTGGTCTCCTGACCGTAAGCCCAACTCTTTGATCTCTGCGCGATCACATCAAGACACCCCAACAATCGTTTCGCAGCCAGCAATCCATGCTAATCACTGTCGCATCAACAGGGTCTCTCCTACTCGACTTCCTCCATCACCATTCCCGCCCTCAAGCTCCTCCCCACCTCTTCCACTGCCTCCCGCTGCCTCAATGAAGTCAAGCGGCTGAATCGCAAACATACCCTCAATTTCTCCGCTCTGACCAACACATGTATCTTTTTCGCGTACTCCGTATCTCCTCCGCACCGTCAACATCCCTACATGCTCTGGATGTATGTTCTCAACACGGTCAGCTCGTATGGCTTGGATTACTACTTCAACCGTCACCTCGGTTTGAAGAACTGGGTCATCGAGGTGGTCTGTGATACAACGGGCTTGTCACTGGGTAAAGCACCTAGCAAGAAGGAAGAGGATCTTGTCCTCGTTGACTCTGAGGAGGATGTGAACGGGGAGAGCGTTCAGCGCGAAATGGACCGGGAGCGTCGGATGCACCTCGTTCGGGCTTGGATTTCTGGTATTGCCTTCTCAGTGGGAATCGTCGGTCTATGGGGAGATAAGAAGTGAGCGGAACCGAGCCAAAAAAAAGGATCACAGCGCGTCTTTCCATATCTTTTTCATCATTCTTGGCGCGACGGCGATATACGGATTTTTTTTTTTTTTTGGTTCCACCCCTCTTGAAGGTCGGGTTGCGAGAGATGCGCGGTAGTTCTTCTTGAGGGGCTGGCTATTCAGCGCGATTTGATACCTTTTCTCTATCTTCGCTTATGTACTGCAATGTACTGCAATTTACTCAGGCCAATCAAACTCTTCTTTCTATACTTATACCTCCGCTCTGCAGCCTTGATTATTGTGCCCTCTCCCAGAGGCTCGGCGACGAATTTGGAGATGGCTGGCGACCAATCGTGGGTACTATGAGCTATTGCGCTCTACAACGCAGCTGAAGATTCGTTTCTCTCTCCCCTAGCAGGGGTGCTCTCCTCCTATGATGCCAGCATTGAATTCGCCTAGTTTTGAACGCGGTTAAGTTGTGCAACCAAACTTAGATATTGGGCTCGCAGAGATTTCACATATCATATTGTGATATTCGACGCGTTTTGGAGAATACGAAGACCCAAGAAGTCAGAAGGAAAATTGATCATCCCCGCATCTGGACCCCAAATTATGTACTGCCCGATGTTGCCGTTGCCACTAGCCACTTCCGTTCAAACGATGAGAACTGGAGAATTTGAGGAGAAGGTAGGTGGTGGTGGGGGTGGGGGTGGAACCTTCGGTCGATCATCAACCCCGAATCATCGAGAGCCGATATAAAAGCAGACTCCATCACCCTCCCATTGCTCCTATGGACTCTAGTAGGCCTCCTTCATCATGCATTTATCTATATTATTGCTAGCTCCTGCCCTTTTCTTTCTATTCCACGTGCTTCTTCGGCTCGGACGAGCGACATTTTCTTCTTTAAAGGATGTTCCAGGTCCATTCTGGACCCGATTCACGTCCCTTTGGTACTTCAACCGATTACGCCACGGTAGCTTCGAGCATGAGAATATCCGACTTCATCAGCAGTACGGTCCGATCGTCCGCATTGCTCCGAATCAATACAGTATCAGTGACATCTCCGCGATCAAGACCGTCTATGGCACCGGCTCGCAGTTCGCCAAGTCCGCCTGGTATGATGGGTGGAAACACCCAGCGCAATGGACAGTATTTGCCGACCGAAACATCAAAAGACATTGTACGTACTCCGCATCGCTAATATGTCTCTAATGTTATCAGATGATTGACTTCTCCCGTTAGCGGATACCCGCAAGCGGTTCACCAGTCTTTATTCCATGAGCTCCCTTGTGCACTATGAGCCATTTGTGAACGATTGTGCGGAAATATTCAATCGCCGATTGATTGAGTTTACTGAAAACAAAAAATCATTCAACCTTGGACACTGGTTTCAATGTTATGCATTTGATGTGATTGGAAACATCACGTTCGGAGAGCGATTCGGTAACGACCCTTTGTGAATGTATCAATGACACAATAAACTAACATTGCTCCTAGGCTTCCTCGACAGAGGCGAGGACATTGATGGTGCAATGGCCGCCGTGCATAAGGTCATGATGTATAGCACCATGATCGGGGTCTATCCAGAGTGGCATCCACGATTATTTGGATTGCTGAGTAAATTCAAATGGTCCGGAGCAGGCGGCAGGGCATACATTAGCAAATTTGTGCAGGAGAAGATTCGCCTTCACGAGGCGGAATCCAAGGATACCGAGAAGGGTGAATCAGAGCATATCCAAACACAGGATTTCGTGGACAAGTTACTCATCGCGCGCAACAAGAACCCTGAAAAGGTAACTGATTATCACTTGTTCATCATGGGTCAGTCGAACGTCACAGCCGGCTCGGACACAACAGCCATCAGTCTCTCTAGTATTATGTGGCACCTTCTTCAAAACATCGAGACACTGCATAAACTACGTGCTGAGATCGACGACTTCACAGCCAAGGGGCTGTGCAGTGAAAACGTCACATTTAAGGAGAGCCAAGAAATGCCATATTTCCAGGCCGTTATGAAAGAAGCATTACGGATGCACAGTGCAACTGGTCTGCCGATGTGGCGAGAAGTTCCTGAAGGCGGTGCAGAAATTAGCGGACGCTACTTCCCAGCTGGAACGATCATCGGAGCCAATACCTGGGTCGCGCACTACGATGATCGTGTATTTCCCGAA
Source organism: Penicillium pancosmium (assembly GCA_031761475.1). NCBI lineage: Eukaryota > Fungi > Ascomycota > Eurotiomycetes > Eurotiales > Aspergillaceae > Penicillium > Penicillium pancosmium. Next base: position 90,225 of record JAVMSB010000048.1, on the reverse strand, counting down.
GCGAGGAGCTTCCGCCCCGAAAGGTGGCTTGAGGCGGAGAGCTATCCCGAGAAACTCAAGGAGATGAACCAGATGTATATGCCGGTAAGTGACACATGTGACTACAACTCTATAATACATTTTGGCTTACAACTCTTGTTTTAGTTTGGATTGGGCTCGCGAACATGTCTTGGAAAGCATATCTCGATTCTGGAAATGTCAAAGTTGATCCCACGACTTGTTCGTGATTATGATTTTACGCCCCTCAGGAGTGACTGGAAAACGGAAAATTACTGGTTTGTCAAACCGATGGATTTTGACGTCCATGTACAGAAAAGAGCAAAGTCGACACAATGAGTCGTCTTCCAAGGTTTTACTCACCCTGGCTGCTTTTCCACATATTAAAAATGCCCCCATCTATATCTGGCGTCATGATACTAGCCACAATGTGATCATCCTCCGAGTCATGGCTAGTACCACTAGTACCATATGTTGATACTATAAGGAGAATCCGTCTTGTCAAATAACGCTTTTTCTCACAAGCTATTCATAAATGCCAGCGGAGGTGATAATCTCCTACGGCGCTCAATAAGCGCAGGGTGGTCAGTAGTTGTATATAGGGGCATTTTACCTGACCGTCTTGAAAGCCACCTGTAACTTCTCAGTCTATAATATGCAAGTTCTATAAGATGAAAGCTTGAACAAAACTACAGTATTACCACAAAGGTTTCTACTACTTTCTAATTATCTACTGTTATTGACCATCTTCTGATAGCATACCACTAGTACCTACCTAAGATAGAGTATATTAGCCAATCTATTCCGTTCTGGGTAGCTACTAGTCCCGCTGAGAAAGCTAGAGGCTAGGGCGGTCGAACACTAGGAAGTTACAGGCGGCTTTTAAGAAGGCCAGGTAAAATACCCCTTGAAGACGCGAAGTGGTATATTCTAGCACAGTATTCCAACATGATTTTAAAGCATAACCGCTTTTAAACGCATTCAAGTAACACCTAGATTCATTCTCCTATACTCCATAATCAGCTCATTGACCTCACCCATGTCCGTATGATCGTATCTTGATAGTTGCTCCATCTCTTTGGCATTCTCCCCATCGTCCTGATTGGCCGCCATTATCTTCCCCATGAGGAGCCGAGCTAATTGCCAGAACTCAGAGGCATGTCGTAGGAATCCTACCCGTTTCCAAAGATTCTCGGGGGTATCAGGCAGACCAATATCTTCCGGAACCCGGGAATTCCATATTTCGCGCCAATTATCGAGGCCCGTCTGGATAGGCGCTAGCGTTGATTCGAAGACAAGGGAGTTATGTAATTGAAACATCAAGGAGTGGATTGCTTCGAAAGGGTCAGGTATCAACATCGAAATTTTATTCATAGTAATTTCTTTGAAACTTACCTTGTACCAAAGTGAAGAGGTTCAGTGTGCCGAGACCTGCAAAGTCTTCGACAATAGACTCTTCGATGGGGCATTGGCATATCCGCCGGACAACGGACACAATAGACAGTCGACTCTTCCAAAATCGAGATGTCGCCCACGTATGAAGTTCTTTCATGCATTCTGGTGCGGACTCGGCTTGAAAGCATGACTCGGGGCAGGCGACATCCATTTTTAGCTCGGGGACCACCATCCGTGGTGGGGAGTTGTGGAGTATGGTGAGTGCAGCGTCGATCAGGAACACGAATATTATTGTACTGGTCTCATCAGCTTGGCAATTCCCCCGCAAATATAATAAAACGTACCGAACCAACTCTTCTTCCTCTGCAAACTGTTTCCACCAAGCATTTGAGCTTGTATGTCTCATATCCAGATGCCGATGCGAAGCTTTTCTCGGCCCAATATGTCTCGCCAACTGTTACATGTTAATTGAAACTCGGGCTTGTCTAAATTTGCGGCTCGACTTACCGTCACCATAGACGCATGTCGATGTCTTCGCATTCTTGCTTGGGCCTCTACCGATCCTTCCCGCTTTTGCAAGGAACTGACTAGGTAGGCTGCCTGCATGCATTGCACGATTTCTTTTCTTTGACCAGGTTGATCCATGAGAAGTTCCCGGTCGCTTCGGAAGTAAACTTGACAAAAGATCAGCTCCTCGACGCTATCAAGCCACTCCTTAGAGGCTTGGCTGTCATTTTCGTCAGGTGAAAGGCATGCTCCAATGATAATCATCACACAGAGTAGACCCGGAGATGCCGAAAATGGGTCAAAGAGGGGCTTGTGCACAATAGGGCAATGCGGGTACCACAAAGACCAGAAGTATTCCAGAAAGCGACGTATATTTGACGGTTGAAAGAAATCTCGGCACAGTTGATTGGTAGTCGGCGTCCATTCAATCGTGATAACATTGTCGTTGGTCTTGCTAGATATAATATCTTGAAGATTGACAACCATATCCCGGGATTTGGCGTGCAGCGGGTCTGGGTCATTCACGTTATGAGAATATTCTTCGGGCTTGACTTCGGGGATGTCCGAATCCGATGTGGTGTCTTTGATCTTCCTCACTTTGTAGCCTTGCTGTGCCTGCATCTCGTACGCCTCGCGGGCCATTTCCTGCCGATACCGAAAGGATTCTCGATCGGCGAAAGTCCTCATTCCTTGCGTGCTCGTGAAATGTGCCATGAACTCCAGCCTTTCGGCTATGGAGAGGTCAGGATCATTCGGAGGGAAAATGATACTGTCAATGGCTGACATGTCGAATGGCAGTAGCATATTCTCCGACTCATCACTGAATTCGCCGGCCATGTTGAATAGTGTTGTTTCATCATTAAGCCATGTCATATGATTTCCCACAGTCAAAAGGGCCTCGTTCGTGTCTTCTTGTCCGCTAGCTCTGTTGGATTGTTGGAATGGAGTTTCCATGGTGTGACTCGTTATCTCAGAGCCCACAACTCTTGCCTCTGGAGGCGGATCAAAGCCTGGAGCCATGTTCTGATCCACGGATATCCTATGTCTTTTTGATTCTCGATCTTGCTGCGGTGCAAAGCGGCCATCGAACACCGACGGACACCGGGCCCTGCAGGTCTTCTCGTGGCGCCGGAGGACATCTCTATGGGCAGGTGTCAGTGATGTAGTCTAGATTGGCAATTCCAAGAGGGCGCCAGCTCACTTTCGATTGAATGCCACCCCACAAAATTCACAAGCATGTGGTCGGTCGCCATAATCTGATGCACGGGTTAGCACCTACGGCCACTGGTGGGAGAGTTGACAAACGTGAGACAGAGTGACGTTTGAGATGCTCCGAGCGACTAAATGTCGCCGAACATACCAAGCAGGCCAGCTCCGATGTCATTTTCCTTCTTCCATTTCCATCCCATGCATGGCGAGAGAAGATAGGGGTGATGTGATGCCGACAATTGACCGGATCGGTCGGTTTGGTCAGTTTGTTCTAGCGGGAAGTTGCCGACAATGCGACAATGCGGGGAAGGAAGCACCCGCCATCCTCCAACCTCTTCGGCCCGATCCTCTACTAGCACCTTGTAGTTATAGACTACTAGTACATCACTAGTACTCCAGAGCAATCTTTTGTCATCAACTATTCCGATTCCAAGGTTTTGAGAAAGCCCAGTCATCGACAGCGACTCATTTTTACATGAGCGTATTGGTGGGTGTGCCCTTGGTCGTATTCTGAGTCTGACCAACTCCACTACAACAAACTCTCAGACCGACCCCCGCAAAATGGATTTCTAATCCTCAGCTTACGACACGGCACAACACCCATCGAACAACCGCTATCTTCAAGTTATTTATCTATCCTTACTCTCTTTGTGACTTGTCTTTTTTTCGATCTTCTTATCACTCAAATCACTTCATCAGGTCCGTTCAAATGTCTCAAACAAAGATTAAAGCCGTTTTCTTCGACTTCATGGGCACCTGTCTTGACTGGCATACCAGTGTGGTCAAATCCTTGCCTCCTTCCATCCCCGAGGCGGAAAGATCGAAGCTTGCCCTGGAATGGCGCAGAAGATACTTCCTTGAGAATAGCCAACGTCACCAACAAGGACTTTCACCCGAGGATATCGACGTTACCCTTGCCCGTGTTCTCGACGCGGTACTTCCTGACTTTACTTTTTCCAACGCCGCTATAGCCCCCGATGCCAAAGAACAACTTATCCAGGCCTGGCACTCTCAACCTGCGTGGCCGGAGGTCGGAAAAGCAATTCGTCGCCTACGCGATGATCTTGGCCTCGAAGTCTTTGTTCATGCTAATGGTACAACCCGCCTGCAGCTTGATCTGACGCGGTCTTCCGGCTTGTATTTCAACATGCTATTCTCCAGTCAGTTGCTAGGTGTCTATAAGCCTAGCCCGTTGGCGTATCAGAAAGCACTGGACCTGGTCAGACTAAGGCCGGAGGAGGTTGTTCTAGTCGCGGCGCATGCCTACGACTTGCGCGGCGCTCAAAGCGTTGGACTGAAAACCGTCTATATACAGCGATGGACTGATGACATAGACGAGGATATGGATAAGGTGAAAACTGAGTTCGATGGGTTTCTTGATGATATGGAGAATCTACCCGCTATGATTTCCCGGCTGTGAATGCCCACAGTTTTCTATTTATCTCTTTTGTCTTGCAATTTTGGAATTATTCGCAAACATTGGAAGCCAACAATAATTCGGTCCCAAGGCAAGAACATCTATGAGAGAATTGTTTGATTGTCACAGAGATGTCTTTGAATTTTTGCAACAGTTTGTTTCTCACCGGCCTCATTCCCACAATTTCTTAATGCATCCGATTCTCTCTCTCTCTCTCTCTCTCCACTTCTCCCTGGCCAGTGGTTATCGAATTCTCAGTCATTTCTTGCGCCTATCCGGAGAGCTACTCACCTCATATTGAATCGCTAAAGGCTCGGACTCTAAGAAGCGCCGAGAAAACAGTTTCTTCAATAAACTTGACGGCTGTCGGCTTTACAATCCAATGCAATTGAATGGTCAGATAACGAGATCACAGGGCGTTGAATGGGCCCAAATCTCCGCCAATCCAATATTCAATTCGACTTAAATGCCACTCAATCAACCGACAAATAGGCCTTCGCTGCCTGTCCATGAGAAGACGTCATATTGTTGAATTTGCAGCTAGGCAAGAGCGTGCTTCCGGAGATCATGAGGTAGGACCTTGGGCATCAAGCATTTCCAGGCCGCAGCCACCAGAGTAGTATAGCCATGGTATATATGACCCTTTGTTCCTTCTTGAATTTTTCTTCTCGAACTCCCTCATTCGATCTTCCGCCCGGCCACGCTCAGGAAGCCTATATCTGGGTATACTCGAATTGATTGTAAACATGCTCAGGACGCTTACCTCAACCAGGGCACACTTGCTTTATCCGTCACAACTTTATCCACCACTGTCAGGAGGGAAATCAAACATCTTCCCTCTAGCATCGAACTGGTCTCCAAGTTATTTGCCCTTCAAACCCTTTGGGTTGGCATGGAATCTTCTTCAAGGCAAATAGGTCCATGATACTCGAGTTCATTGCCATGCCAAAAAAAAGTCCTATCCGATCACCTTCAAGGTTCGGAATTAATGGGCATTCAATTTAACACACCCCTTCTCCAAATAGTGACAGGCTATGTCCATCACATGGGTGGTAGCTTCCATTATCTACAATCACCGAGTTGTTATCCTCTAGCATCCCTCTCGAATTCGAGGTCTTTCTTCTCAAGTTTCGTCTATAGGTTGAAAGCCGCTTATTAGAGCAGCTGAGCTACTCTCTCATGTTTCTTTCACTGCAGCTTTGCAGAGACAGGGTCAACACGCCCCAATGCTCCAATGGGGATATTCTTCCACGCACTCTTCGACTCCATCTCTGAAAAAGCACAGGGTTCCTTTCAATCATATAGATTAGGTAGCTTACTTTTCTCCTACCATTTGACCCTCAACGCTATCTTCGACCCACGCAGAGTTTTGAAGCCCGTATTTATATTAATCACCTCTACTTATTACTATATAGAACTATCATATGGGGATAGTTCCATTAATATTATAGAGATTTTCATATATTTTTTTTTACATCCGCTGGCTTGGTCACCCTCGCTTTTTTTAAACTCGCTTTTTCCCAGGCAGACTCGATTCACTTAGACCCTCTTCAAACATCCGCCCCCCCAACAATCCTTCTCTAAGTCCTCCTAATTACGTCTCGCTCACCTACCGTCTTTTCATGTTCTGGAGATCCATATCTACACAGCAACTCCCCTCACTAGTTCCAACACCACTCTCACCAATCTCTTCATCTCCTCATCTCCTCGTCTCAACCCCTCGTCTCCTCATCTCATCCCATACTATGGACTCTGCCACGAGCACCAAGAACGCTCTTCTCAAACGGAAAGGCAATGATGAAGATGGCCAAAGTGAGCCCCGCTTATCTCTCATTAGGGTGACGTAGGCATGAGAAATCTAACTTTTATATTTAGACGATCTCCCAAAAAAGCAGAAAGCGGAATCGGAAGACGAATCCAAGTGCGCGGGAGAGCCACCAGCATGGGCGCAGGTATGTTATCAACTTCTTCCAGAATTTATTTGACCGGATTCAAGCACTAACCGATGCTCAGACTCGTCCTGACCTCTGCGAGACAATTGCATGGTTTAGGCAATATCGATCAGGCATTTACTCGAGTAAAGATAAGGGCTGTCTTGGACTGCTGATCGATGAATGCTGTGGGGGACGCTCCTACGTCGATGAAGAGATTATTATCACACGCCTGTACGTTTACGATCAACTTCCCACCTCAATGGCTGGCTCGAGCTAATCTTCATATTTCGACAGATCTGGCGGGTATGGAAAAGACTCGAAGGGTAATCTCGTCCTCAAGCAGAACCAGACACTGGGCTCGGGATCGAACGCAAGCGTGAAGAAGAGCCTCTTGAACCATCAACCCGTCGGGGTCATAATTGGTAAGTTTGATTTCGTAACCGATGGACATCATACTTTGAGTCTCATTAACAGACGACGTAGGTGACCGCAACAAAGAGATCGGCCGCACACTCCCGCACCGCTACAATGTCATGGACTTTTTTCTCATCACCCACGTCTGGCCCGAAATAATTGGGGCATTTGTTGGCTACATGATGCGTCTTCAAAAGATTGACCTCACTAGTAAAAGCTGGTGGGCAGCAAAAGGTTCACCTGAACCTCCCGCAAGTCGAGACTTCCATACCCGGCCCGAATGTATGATCTGCCATGCATGCGGTCATGAATCCTGCCGGGTTTTCAAGGGAGTCTGGGCATGCTTGAACGAAGACTGCCCTCTTTTCTGGGAATTTATCAATGGACCACCAACCACGGAGCTCGAATATGACCCAGTGTTCCTATCTCATCGATTTTTCTGGGACATCACCAACCTGCCAGAAAGTCCAACTCTCGTTCCTCTTCCTCCAGTTGTTACAGATGACAACCGCCTTGGATTCAGAGTCGGAGATCAGGCTCGTCGAGGGTTTATCTGTCCGAACTGCAGAAAGTGCCTCCCCCGCGTTTTCTGGAAGGGTTGGAGTTGTACAGTGCAGCACTACGTCCCACCACAACCTCAGGGCAACGAACTAGGTTGCCCGTTCACTGTGAACGTCGAAGGCCCAGCTATTCCTATTGAAGACGTGATTGCACCACCCGACAGCTTGCCCGAACCGCTCGGACGACGCAAAATCTCAGGCAAGGGAACCACGATGCCCCGTGGGGGCTTGGGGTCATTTTACAACCAACCTCGATTCGCCCCAAATGCCAGTGAACCTGACATTGATAGAGTGTCAATGGCGCCATACGTGAGACTCAGGTACTCAATTGCAGGCGGCAACATTGGCACTGTTGATCATATTGTGTCAAACCTGGCTATCAATGCTAAAGATCGGGGACCAAATTACCTATTCCAACGCTTCCAAGAACTTGATCTCGGTCTCAGGCGAGAGCGCCTTACACACGCACCAGGTATTTTTCCGCTTCTTAGAAAATCATAGTGCCCGGCTAACCCAATGTGCAGTCAAAGGCCTGATGACGGGGCATTTCCTTGTAAATATCGTAAGACAACTGGCAGGCTCGCATTCGATCTTTACTAATGATATACAAGGGACTCCCATACAAATTTGTCGTCTCTACGCAGTCCAAGTCATTCAGCGACACCCATCAAGATGTTCTCGTTGCCTATAGTCGCCTGGTTTGGGCGACTGAGAAAATAGTGGCGGAGTCCAAAATGAAGTATCAGAAACCTAACGAACTCTTGCTTGTCTGTTACGTGACAGACATGGACATGGGCGTGAGTATACATACCACTTCTTTTCTCTTGTTTTAGTCACTTGCTAATCTCTACCCAGTACCATGATGATGGCGAAGATGTTCTCGGACCCACCGTGGCCACCTTATCTCTCGGTTCAAGCTCCACCATGTTCTTACGAATGAAAAGGAAGTACTTCGTCGGGTTGCGCCAGTCCAACAATAGCGCCCCAACTTTGACGAAAGACGATCCTGTTCTACAAGGCTGTCAGAACTATGACCACCGAAAGGCTCTGAAGGACAGGCATAGCCAAGGGCTTCTTACCGATTCTGAGTACGACGAAGAACGATGGAAAATCTTAAAATCAACCGAGGATGCTCCACCCATAATCAAAATGGAACTGCATCACGGCCACATGGTCGTGATGAACGGCGAAGGCCTACAGAAGTACTACGAGGTTGGTTTTATTTCCTTTTTTTGGACCAAATAGCCGTTTCTCTGACTCTCTACTAGCATAAGGTAGTGCCGGATGGGGGCCTACGCTTCGCGGTCACCGCGCGGCACATTAAGGAGGATACCGTGAAAGCGGACGATACTTGGATGGGTCAGTACAAACTGCCATCCGGCCAAGCTTACAACGGCGAATCACTCTTCGTCTAAGGAAGTTGTTCTAGGTGTATCGCAAAATTGCGATATCGTGAGTAGCCCTACACGGTAGTACGCTCATCAAGCTCAGGTTAAATTCTCCTTCATTTTTTGGTCCCTTTATCCCTCTCATCTACATTCAAACTTGAGGTTTTTTAGTTGTCAGTTGATTTCTGGACTCTCGTGTTTATTCTTTGATCAATTTCCAGTTTCCTGATTATGACGAGTAAGTGGCGCGATCAACTATCGCAACGCCTCTCCTCGGAGCAACTTCAATAATATTCATCAGAATGAAAGCAAGTAATACACTAGTCTTCACGAAATCGATTGCTGTATCAATATCACGAAGCATGGCCTTATGCCTCTTCTCTATCCGGACTGCGAAAGCTGCAAGGCCCTCAAAACCCAGTATGAAAAGAGTCTGCGGACAAAGATGCAATAGAACGAGGAGCGCCTCAAGATCGTCAAGCCGACCGCGGATCCGTGCCCTCCAAAAAAAACACAGCTCCACCACGGGCATATGGTGGTCATGCACGGCGGAAACCTACAAAGGTACTACGAGGTGAGTTTTGGTTTCACTTTCTGGGTCATATTCACGTTTCTTATTTTCCTCTAGCAATTGGTTGTTTGGTTGTTATTGATGGACGCCTCCGTTTTGCGGTAACGGCACGACATATCAGGGAGCATACTGTGAAAGCAGAGGATATCTGGATGGGCCAGTACACACTACCACCCGGTCAGGCCTACAATGGGGAGGGAAAGCCAAGGAAGAAAAGCTTTCAATGGATTTGGATTTTATTACCGGCATCGAGTTGGCGGGTTTTCTTGCGTTACCAAGGCTCTTTTTCAATCTTGATCGGACAGCAAACTAAATTTCTGTTAGTGCTTCTTATCTCTCTCATACACGACCATGACGTTCTTCCAGGTATATGGCCAAAATACAGAGTTATTAGGATTTTGTGATCGTTCTACAGCCATATTTGGGACTATTCCATACTGCATACTAGTCTCTGAAATGATATGGAGCCGGACCTTACGCTCATAATAGGCGAAATGAAGGGCGGATTATATTGATTAAACCCGAAACGCTAAGGAAGGGACGGAGGCGTCGGAGATGAGACCCTTGGCGCCACCCGACATCGATGAACTCGATGGAGAATCGCGAGGTCGAACAGTTTCTCACGAAGTTCGGGGGGTCCAGAAATCGAACTTTCACCACCATCGCCTGTAGCCTCGCATCTCAATCATGGGCAACTTCACCATCCTCAATGGGCAAGTGTACACTCCGGGCCTCGCCATTGTGGACGCCCCACAGCCCAATACGCCGCTCGGCGGAGGCAAGCCGACCCCAAACCCCCTGGAACAAAATAATCCACGCGACTGACCAGCGCAGATAGCCTTCAAATCGCAATTGACGTGTCTGGAAATGGCCAGCTGCCGTGGCCACCATCGACACAGCGCAATGCCGACACGCTCTTCCACAACATCACTCTGTTCCTGACGTCGGAATCCCTGTCGCATAACTTCACCATCTCCAATGGTACGGAGCCCTCGAATAACTCGAGCTATGTTGGCCCAGTGCTTGAACTCGAACCATCTTCCACGGTAAAGCATGTTAATTGGGTGTGGCCCGAGTGTTTGGTTGGCGACGGGGATGGGGATGGCGACTCGGCCCGAGGCGCGTATAACATCTCGATGCACCAGTCCTTCCGCTGGAATGGAACAGACTACTATACCGTATTCGACCTGCCCATCTCTGTGACGAATAGCATCTCCAAGAGCTCGGATCGATTGGAGTGCGCGCAGCTGGAGAACCAGCTGCTCAGTACGACGGAGGAGAGCGAGAGCAGCGACACGCTCCCTAGCCAGCCTTGGGTTCAAAGTGGAGCAAGCACCACGAGTTCGAGTAGCTCCAGTGAAACTAGCAATTCAAGTGCGACGAAGCGAATCGGTACTCCATGGATGGCCTGGTGGATTGTGGCCGTGTTGACTTGCCCATTGCTGCTGGGGTGACGTGGCCCGTGATCTTGGAATCTGGGGCTCTTGGTATAATTATCTCCCCCTTTTCATGTATAATAATAGTGTGTGCTAAATACATCTGCCTAGTTTGACTAGGGAGTCTGAGCTTGATATGGAGTACTAGACTAACCAGTAGACTACTCGTACTCGTATGAAGCTCGCGTTTGACCCCTCAAGTATGAACGAGACAAACACACAAACACATTTCACCCCTAGATTCATAACCCTTTCCAAGCCCACATCGATCTTGGCATCTTTCCATCTAGACGCGTATCCACGTTCACGTTGCTTCTCACCCAGAATGCCCCTCAATCTTTCAATATTCTTGCCTTCCGGCGTCCGTTCCTTATGACCAAACTCACTCCTTACCCTCGTACCTTTCGCCGAGTGCTGGTCCGCAACCGCCTCATCCGATCTCTATTCATCATCTTCGCTCTCTGGAATCTCATCGAGCTGCATCTCATTCTCCGCAGCATCTCCGAGACCGACCATGACCACAGCTATCGCGAGCAACCCCGCCAAAAAGAACGAATCTACATCGCCAGCGTCAACTGGAACAATGAACACATCATGCGCAGCCATTGGAGCCAGGCATTGGTCGATCTTGCCTGGAAGCTCGGTCCTGACAACATCTACATCAGCATTTATGAGAGCGGCAGCTATGATAATACCAAGGGTGCCTTGATAGAACTGGATCGGGAATTGGCTCGCATGCAGATCCCCCGCAACATCACTTTATCGCCGGTGACACATCAAGATGAGATCGCCGCCCCACCAGGGAATCATGGTTGGATTGTTACACCCTCGGGGAAGAAAGAACTGCGACGGATTCCCTATCTATCACGCATTCGGAATCTGAGCTTGGAGCCGCTCCAGGAACTTGCAGCGCAGGGAATCACTTTCGACAAGGTTCTCTTCCTCAACGATGTCGTTTTCACCGTAAGCACTCTTCTATCCTATCAAGCATTGAGCTCTCCAAACTAACTTGTATCCAGCCAAACGACGTGTTCGAGTTACTCAGCACAAACGATGGAAACTATGCCGCAGCTTGCTCACTTGATTTCTCCAAACCACCTAATTACTACGATACATTTGCTCTCCGCGACGCCAGCGGTCATGAAGCTGTCATGTCGACCTGGCCATTCTTCCAAGATCCGGTGTCTCGCTACGCAATGAAAAATATGTCCCCGGTTCCAGTGACGAGCTGCTGGAATGGTATCGGTAAGTCAAGTCAAGTCTCGCCTTCTCATCCCATTTTAACGAGAGAAAGTTGCAATGCCCGCCGCACCCTTTACCGCATCCACGCCCCTTCAATTCCGTGGAATCGCCGACTCCCTCGCAGAATCCCACCTCGAAGGTTCTGAATGCTGCCTGATCCATGCAGATAACCCTCTCTCGAGACAGAAAGGCGTTTATCTCAACCCGCTCGTGCGGGTGGGCTATTCCGGACCGGCGTATGTAGCCGTGAACCCGGTCGTGAACTGGCTCACCCCGCGAAGGATCCTGCAGGGCTTGTGGGAGAACCGACTCCGTCGATGGACGAGTCTGGCCTGGATAAAGGAGAGAATCGTCCGGTCGCGGATTTCTCGTTGGGTCGCTCTATCCAGGAAGAATAGGGAGCCCGGGCCCTATTGCGTTATAAATGAGATGCAGATTTTGCATCCCTATGGGTGGTATCATGTATGATTGTAGCTATTCTTGCATAAAGGAGTTATTTTTATGGGCATATTAGTCTTGGGACTTTGTTCGGGGAGCTAATTGTGAGCGAATTCAGAAGTTCTCTTTTTAGAAATTCATTAATTCCCTTCCACTCCTTTGCTATATACCAATGAAGCACGCTAAATGTAGTGGGTATATCGAGATTTTGATCAAAATTATATCCAAGCCCCGCATGTCGCACATCACGGTCCAGGGAATGTGGGAAATGCAGGGTGCGACCAACTTGCAGCACGACGACAGTCCTAGCCCTTTTAGGTACCAGAAACATCCGACCACTGAGTTCCGGGTCCAAAGCACGAATTAACTACCAACAACCAGCCAACTGATTCCCCAAGAGACAACCAACTCAAACAGACCCTTTCGGCAACTTCTCCTGCGAAGACTCCGCGTCCCCCTTCACGGGCGAAGAGGTCGGCGCAGTCACAGGCGCAGGAGCCGCAGCCTTCGGTGGGGCCGGCGCAATCCAAAAGACAGGGTACCGACGATGCAAATTATTTAACAGCAGAGCGCATGCCATAAGCAGAGTTGAGGAGAGTAGGACCACGGGCAAGTAGTACCAAGACAGGTTCCAGACCTCGTCGTTCGTGGCGGGGAGTAGCGCGGTTGCACCGGCAGGGGGGTGGGTGGTTCCGGTCAGCTGCATGACGACTATAGCCGTGGCGGTTGAGAGGGATGCGGCGAGCCAGCGCAGCGATTGGAAGCGTGCTTCGTCGGGCATAAGGCTGAATAGCTTTGTTATGCAGATTCCGGTTAGGGCGCTGAAGAAGTGGCCGAATATTAAGGCCCGGGGTTGCGCGAGGGGACTTTCGATTGCGCCGAAGCAGAGGACTGCCGATGCACCCTGGTGTTCTCATTAGTACTCGTAACTATATATTGAAATTCATGTTCAAGTTGAAGTATACGTCAAGGTGGCGATGTCTATCTAACAAAGGCCGACTCGGACGGCGACTCGGAGTGGCGGCGGGATTGCAACTTACATATGAGGCAATGATCCCCGGTACATGGCGCGATGTGAAGTATTCTGAATAATTAAAGAGAGCCTGTACCACCGAGAGACCACAGAATGCCGTGATAAAAGACCAGGCGGCGACTTGGTATGGTGGAAGTGGCTTCACGGGTTCGGCGCGGTAGCCGAGCCAGTGGCTAACCCAGGGCGGGAGGCGGGACAGACGCGATGCAGACATATTTATGATTTTTAAATACGCTGGGAAGGCCAAGAGCTCGGAAACGGGCGGTTTAGCACGCGATGTCTCGAAAGAAGAGAAAATAAATGCACGGAATGCAGCGATGCAAAAGGCGTTGCGCTAGTGCGATTTGGGATGAGGAGAAAAGTTCGTGCGGAGAAGGAAATGCGTGCGGAGTTCAAAGTTGGAGACATCGGGAGATTCCGATGAGTGTACTCTTAGCATAGTAGGGGGAATTGGTAGATAGATGTTGGAATGTAGTCACTTGATTGACTTTGTTTCATTGAAACACGAATTAAATGTTGCTATTCGTGAAGACTTTCAATGCTTTGGTATCTACTAGTATCATGGGCATCGACGTTTGTCCCGTTCGGCCGTGCGGGGATACCTTATGGTGCAGACTCGGACTATCCCATCCATCGCAAGATGGGAAGATTCGAAAGCAAACTCCCTCTTTACTCATACTTCCTTTTATTTAAGCTTTTTAAGCGCCTGGCATCTCTTGAAACACTGGTCCCTGCGTCTCTAGTGTCAACATGCTATCTCTATGGAACACCCCCATTGGCTGTAGATAAGGCTGTCAACAATTTCGACTCCAATTGGACGGCGCGCTTAGCTTTGATATATGACCTGGGGGATCTTATTAAGGTTGTTTGTATCGGAGAATATCTCAAGATGTGTAGAAATTATTGAAGTGAATTCTCAATTGTATGAAAGGAGTTAAAGTGATTCTATTATACATTATACAGCAAGATCATGCAGCAGCTCTCGGCTGACAATGTGCGACTCGCCAAGGGTGCCCTTCATCACAAGCACCAGATCATCCACCGCACCCAGGAACTTCAGATAAGAACTGACTGCGACGCAGAACCGGCGATAGTTTTCATCCCGGATCAATTCCTTGCTCAACGCGATTTCAACCTGGTGGGCCTTCCAAAACTCAAAGCAACGTTTCAGCAATGGAGTGGGAAGAACTTCGGGCAGAGGATCTCCAGTCTTGAGAGCTTGCTCGACCACACCGAGGACAGCCATGATATCGCCGACATTGCGGTGGTCGAGGAGACCAGCGTGGTGGGCAAGTCTGGTTTGGAATTTCTCTGGTAACGATGACGAGAGGAACAACAGGCGACCGATGTGTTGATTCAGTTCTTGGCACAGTGCTTTGACATGAGCGAGGCAGTCGCTGTCAAAGTGTGAGCTAGAGAATTCCAAGCGCAGCAGGGCAACGGGCCCATCGAGAGATGTCAGGGTCTGGGCAAGGTCAAGGGCAAGTTGCTCGGCGACGAGTCCCTCTTCACGGTCGGGCTGGCCCCAGCATGAGAGCAGCAAGGCATAGTGGTCGGACAGGGATCGGAGTGCATTGGAGAGCGACTTGCAGATGTGACGTGCTGCTGAGGGTGGCCGCGGGAAGATCTGTACGATCAGAGCGGCAGTAGCTCCCACCAACACGAGCACAAGTCGCCTCCAGAAAACGTTGTATCCCCAGCCAGGATTACCGTAGGAAGGAATGTGTCTAGAATCTAGTTAGTCATACTCTTGGCCATTCCAGAGCAGGTAACTCACGTATCGTCGTAGCTGTAGCCGACGACCAGAATGCAGGTCGCGCCGCACATCATGGTCGCCTGTAACAAGACCAATGGTGCAAATAAACGTCCCCACATTAGCAGAGTAAGCACAACAGCCATCACCGCAGCTAGGCCGTAGGGGTTTCCATCCCCATTGCCCGAGCCAATATACCATGCTACCAGGCCCGCAAGACCACCAAAAACAGTTCCAATGGCACGGGAGACAAATGAGAGTGAGAAATCTGACATGTAAATAACGACACTGGTCTGAGCCATGATGAGCGCCCACAGGCCCTTCTCGCGATAGTAGAAGCCCGCGCTGCTGGGGATCACGGCGGGAACTCCACAAGCGATAGTGACAATCACCATACGCAGCGCGTACATACCCTCAGGGCAAATAAGCCAGTGGTAAGTGCCTAGTATAGCCTTTCCAAGCCCACTGCGTTGTTTGACTTTATAACCTCGGCTGATACGCAGACTTTGTTGGGCGGCATTGATCTGCGCTTCAACGACGTCGGGGTCGGGATAAGGCGATTGCGCAGCTTGAACAGGAGCAATGGCTTTCTTGTGGAAGGCCCAGTTCACCGCATAGCGCAGACCGCGTGGGAGCCAAATACGGACCTTTTGGCGCTCTTTCATCAGAGCCACGAGCTGTGCGAGCACCTTTTCCCAGCCGTCGACCATGCTTAGGACCTGCTCTTCAAAACTCATTCCCATCATAATACCCTGGCCTCGGCGCATGGTTTCATCGCCGGTGTCTTTCAAGCGGCCGTCTTCGCCGAAGATTTCTGCATATGTATCGAGGAGTCGTTCAGTAGTCTCGGAAGCAAAAGTCGACCGGAGTCCCTGCAATGCCTCCAATGTCGAAGCGCTGCGCTCACAGAGCTCGTCCATGCGTTGCTGAGAAGGCTTTCCAAACCAGCGTGCAGAATTGACGGCATGGATGCAATCCGCGATAACAGTGCTCGCCTCTTGGCAAACGGGCAGGATCTTTTTGGTTGGAGGCCGAATCGCCTCGAGCATATCCATGCGCAGAGACTCATGTTCTGGGCTTCGCAGGGTCTTGATCAAATTGACATTCTCCATGAGCTGGCGCATACCGATCTCTCGAGGTCGCTGCTTCTCGCTCTTCTCCGATTCCGACGACCATGGACGGTCTAGCGTGAGAGAATTTAGCTTTTCAACCTTCGCCTTCCCTCCCAAGCGAGCGATGTGTATTTCCAATAGTGAGAGACTACTCAACAAGGCCTGTCGCAATGGCTCCTTCAGGCTCTTCACATCGTCCGCGTTCCAGCGGCCAACAGAGAAGTCAAGTTGCAGGAAGGCCAGTGAGGGCTCCATCTTCTTATAAGCAGCAATGGTTTTCATCTTCAGCTTTTGCAAGCTTTTCAGATCCAGGGGGTCACCCTCCAGTAAACTGGCATATGTGACATCAGTGGGGCCCTTAAGTAGCCGCACGATATCTTCCATGTCCTCCAGGACGGCAGCGGAAGTGGACTTGGGGAAGAACAAAATCGAGGAAGCCAGGCCAATACCGATTCCAATGGCCGCGGGCTCAACCAGAACTTTGGGGATAGTACCGGTGAATGAAGGGAGCAGTGGTCCCACGGTCAAGAAGACATCCATACTAATTGTTCCAAAAATCTGGAGCAGGACAAATTTGGGATTTTGAGCTCGCAGGCGTGCCTGTGCGATGGGGGGTCAGCAAACTGAGATTCATTTAAATTCGTTTTAGATGACGAGAGATGCCAACTCACAAGGAGATAAACCATCAGACAAATCAGAGAAAAATAGATGACTGTCACACGGACATCCAACATCCAGCCTTCGTAAACCAGAACCTGCTGCACAGATGCAAGAGGCTGGCCAGTCGAATTAGATATGGAATAAGCTTCTTGACCTAGGGCCTGTAGCTGAGCATTAGTCTCAGCCGCCGGGCGAGCAGCCAGAGCAGCCTTCATCGCGATGACACCCCAGGCCCAGCCAAGCGCCATGCCGAGGATGAGGGTGAAGGCTCCCAAAATAAAGATGAACACGATTCCTGACGGAGGAACCATGAAAAGAACGAGTCTAAGAATAACCATTGAATCAGTTGATCGTGTCGCGATCGCCGCACACTCAAGCGACATAGTGTACCACTCACGTCGCGAAAAAGGTTGCGGTGCCGATAGTTTTCAGAGACGAATTGATGAAGATCAGTAGCGATGCGACCCAGGCGGCCATGGAGCATCGGAATAGGACTTTCAAATCGCGTGCATTGAAATGGTCCAGCCATCCGGGCAACTTGCGCGTTTTTGCGACCGGGGACGTCTCCTTGACGGGCACAGGGTCCTCCTCGGTGGTAGCCGGCGAGGGGCCGCCAACGGCATCTTGTCGGATCGGATCAGACATGAGTTATTAACGCCGCCCCGGCATCGGGATTAGGGTAAGTTAAAGAGAGAGAGAACTGGCGACTCAAGGCGCGTAGGAATAGGTGTGACAGGGAGAAACAAATCAGAAAGAATCCTTTCCCCGGGGGGATATAGAGCATTAAGATTTCCGAAAATCCTTATTCCGGGCGTGCACTGTCCAATTGTGGGTGGATGAGGGGAAACCGGGCCAATGTCAGAGAATTCCGGTTGAAACCCACGCTATTGACGTGGATGGGTGCACCGATCGGCGTGATTGAACGCGAGTGTCCCGGAGGTCCAACGAGGCCGTGATCTGACTGGGGCAGAAGTTGCGATGCTCGTGGGTTGCCAAGGATCATCCACCGGGAATGGCGATGATCAGCATGTGACTTGGACTTGGATGATTTATGCAATTCTACGAGCACGCATTATTTAATGAATAGTATCCTTAGAAGTTAGAAGTTAGAACTGTGTTGCTACTCTAGTAGCTACTACCAATGATAATAGTACACTTCATCTTGCTGTCTGTCGCCACGCTGGCTCAGATATCGTCCACATGCTGACACCTTACCCTAGGGTTGTGGGTAGGAATCCCCTGGGTATCCATACATTTCATCCTATCGATTCGCGAACCAAAGAAGCATGCCACTAACCGAACTCTAAGTCGATTGTATACATAGTGCTCCGTAAGTGCCTGGGCCGATCTGCTTTCGGACGTTCTAGAACTATGTACAATCATTATTTACTAGTAGCCCCAATCTGCTCCCCACTCTGTTCGCTAGTGCTAATTACTAAGAAAAAAGGTTGGGCCCAGGTACGATCGAAGACAAAATCAACAATGTAGTGGTATTCGACGAGAATTCTATGCATTGGGAAGAAGAGGAGGAAGTTGGGTTACCTATCGAATGAGATGCACATTTATGCATGGACTGGTGCCCAAAGCCTAAGGCATCAACAGACAACAAACTTATGATTCGTTACACTACACCCACGAGGTTTTTCACCCGATTTAAATGCGTGTATGGATGTACGAAGCCTCGGGGGTGGGATATTGTTCTTCAGACAAGTAGGCTATATTTAATTTCCTCGCTTCCAACTCCATTTCGTGCATCCAATTCTTTACTCCCACACATCCCGAGGACCGAGGTCGTTGGCATCCAATAGTCCCTATTCCTAATGTCGGCTTGTGGATGACAACCCTGGGTGTCTCTTCAGATCCATGTGCTGATTGTTCTCAGGTTCTTCGGTCTCTCAACATTGCAGTTCTGTCATCTTATAATACCTTTTATTGGGTTCTCAACTGCTGTAGAGCAGGTTGTGCCTGGAAATTTACCTTATCTGGTTCTACCTCGCAGATAGGTTTAAAAATACGATTTTCGGTTTCCGAACATTTCATCGTGCAAAGCATTGTGTATTCGGGCGTAACATACTCGATAACTTGAACATTGCAATTCGCAGCAAGGGGTCAATGTATGGGCGTAGAACCCTGGAAACAAAGGGGCTGAAGCGACTCAGAGCGCAGGATCCCATATGTTGAACGCGTTGGTGGTAGAATTCTTACTTCCCAGACTCTTTGACCACTTCGTGGACAGATTGATATCAAGTTGGAACTTGAAGCAGGCCACGGAGCGACTTCAGGCACGACAGATAGGTCACATGATCCTAAAGTAGAACATCAAGATCGTGGCTAAAAATAATATTTTGATGAGCTTTCCTGTGGGGCGAGGACTCAGGTCTCACTAGTCTAGCCACAAGCATGCAGGCTTACCCTAATATGTATGATATGAATAGGGAGCCCAGCCAAGCAGCTCCAGGCAGCTAATTTCGTATTCGGGATAGCCGTCTCCACCGCGCCTGTTTCGGCATGCCCAGGCCATGGCAGTGCGTACACATCGTTGGCAATAAATTACATTCAATATTGATAGGGATCCCCTGAATTTGTTGTGATTGTTGTTGTTACAATCTCTCGGTTCGACAACTCTGTCGACACCATGCGACATGAAGGTGATGGAGTGGCTAAAGCGATGGCCGCCCCTTTTCACTCTGTCTCAGATAAGGCACGGTCAAGTGTGGCCTACTCGAAGTCTGCACTCCACATAAATGGCCAATATGTTGAACTCGACGATTTCAATGCGCCAGCGGACTCAATTCCACCTCAAGGTCGATCCGCCGCTTCCAAATCTTCTCGCAGCAAATTCTACTTCCCTAATACCCTCTGGTCTCGCTTATTTGCTATTATCGGGCTTCTCGAGACATTTTTTACTGTCGGCATTGAAAGGTAGAGTAACCACGTCATCCATCATCTCCCCTCAAAGTGCGCCGATCCTGACATGAGTTATTTTGTATAGTTGGGTTTTTATCAGCGTTTCGAGACGATTCAACGAGTATGACAACAATGACGGTACCATACGACTTCGGTCTTTCCTTGGCCTTTACATCTTTGCTCTTGTCTACGAACTCGCCCTTTCCTACGATGCGCTGAAGCGTAAGAATACATTTCAATTGGTTGGACTTTGCCTTTGCAATTTCGGGCTCTTCGTGTACGGAGTTGTCCAGATGAAAGAGATCAGAGAGACCATCAGTGGTCTGTCAATAAGCGAAGCTTCTGGGAATCTACTTTGGAAGCACTACCAGATAGAGCTCATTCTGATCCCTGTGTTTATTGGGGTCTGTACGATTGCAATGATCTTCGTGACATGGAGGTTGCGGGCCGAAAACTCGTGGAATATCTACCAGAGTATGAGCGCCGATTTACAAATGAATCGCCGCTATTTCACATACCAGGTTGGAATTTCCTTCTTGAAAGTTTTTCGAATGCTAGCTAACCTAGCCTTAGGTCTATATTGCCCTACTGAAATTCGATTTCTTCTTCATGTTCGGTACACAACTCCAAGTCCTACTTGCGATGAACGACTTCAAAGACCACGATTTCATATTACAGTCTGCTATGATTCCGGTATCGATTGTTATTCTCATCCTAGGAGCCCGTTTCTGTCGATTGGAGAAGACGAAATCACTTTCTGTGATTATGGTAGGGACTCTTCTGGTGACTTTGACAACTCAAGCTAAACTTCCTCATTCCAGATTTTTATGCTTGTCATTGCAGGAACTTTCGTTTTAGTGATTCTACAAACATACACCTCGTCGAAAAGTAATAACCTAGCACACTTCAAAGTCTCTCTGACCTTATTTTCTGGACTGGCAATACTTTTACTCGGCATTACCCTTGTTAACATGGTGATCTGCATGGTCAACTTTGGGAAAGGACTGAAAGATTACATCAACCACTCCGATAAGAAGCAGCAGACTCCAGACCCAGAGTACCAGGGAAATGCGGCTGGTAAACAACGGTTTGTTCTTACTTGATGGCACGAAATCGAACCCATGGTTCAGTATGATACAAATGTGAACATGTTTCTTTGCAACTTGAATGGTTCAATCTATGGATGTAGAGGGAGCTCACATTCTAGCAATTCGCCTCAGAGTAGAATTTCCCGAGGCAATTGACCAATAAACTACCCTCCAAAGCAGGGATTGACAATAGCTACCAAGCTCCATGTTCTAGCTAGCGGCTTTGGCCACCTCGCTTGGTCCTCCGAGATCTTCAAACGGGCCAATGCTTATGCTTATTTGGCCGACGAATAGCGCTGTGGTTAAGCCTCCCTATACTGCGGCAACCTTACCCACGACGGGCCCGAGTATAGGCTATACATGTTTATTGACTCTCGCGACCGGGCAACATTTCCTTTTTTTTTCAATTCAGCCAACAAAATAAGGCGCAATAAGTTGCAGCCCCAGAAAAATCTCGTCTTGCCACCTCCGGCCATCGGGCAAAAAAAATTCCCGTTTGGCCTCCGCAAAAAGAATAAAAAGTGGAGCGTTCGGCGCGGCTCGCCCAATAACTTCGGGCTCGGTGGGTGCGATTCCGCGATGCGAAAAAAGACTCCCGATGTCGTGATCTGCGCCGTGTTCAAGGTTTCGGAGAAAAAGACAAAAAGAGCTACATCTCCCACATGGTTCTTGTCTTGTGTCTTCTGTCGGTTTTTCACTTGCATGGGGAAGCTCTGAGCATACCCTCAACCTCCCCTCCCCTCTCTCTCCAAATCGGCCTACAAATAGTCTAGCAAGATGGAAAAGTCCACTCTCGCCGAGGACACCATCCAGCCCGATCCCGCCAAATTCGACAGTTTCGACGCCAACCCGAAGGATGAGCTTCAGATCAATGTTGGTGGTCGCGGTGCCACCCAGCGACGTCTGCGCAACTATCATGTCACCATGATCGGCTTCTGTAGTGGTATCGGTACTGGTTTATTCGTTGGTACTGGATCTGCCTATGCTAAAGCTGGTCCTGCTGGTCTGCTGCTCGCGTACATCGTTGTTGGAATGGTGCTGTGGGCTGTCATGCAGAGTATCGCCGAGCTAGCCACTCTCTTTCCGACCGCCGGTTCATTCCCTCACTGGGCCACACGCTTCATCGACCCCGCTGTCGGTTTCTCTCTCGCCATTTCATACGGATATTGTTACACAATTGCGATTGCATCGGAAGTGAGCGCAGCAGCGGTCATTGTCTCCTATTGGAGCGACATATCGCCGGCTGTGGTCATCACAGTTGGGTTGGTGCTGATATTAGCAATCAATCTGGGAAGTGTCCGGTTTTATGGAGAATCAGAAGTTATTGGAGGAGCTATCAAGGTCCTCTGCTTCTTGGGATTGGTGATCGTGTCTCTTGTTATCACCTGTGGTGGTGGACCAAATCACGAAACCATTGGATTCCGCTTTTGGAACAACCCTGGTCCGTGGACAAACTACAACGGTATTACCGGTCCAGCGGGTCACTTCCTTGGGTTCCTATCGTCCTTTGTCAACGCCTCATTCAGTTTTATCGGTGTCGAGACCGTCGTCATTTCCGCGGCCGAGTCGGTCGATCCTCATCGTGCTATCCCAAAGGCTGCCCGCCGCGTGACATATCGCATTGCGTTCTTCTACATTCTTGGTGCGCTCCTAATTGGAATCATTGTTGATCCACGAACCTCTGCTCTTACCAATGCTGCATCCAACGCGAAAGCCTCCCCATTCGTCATTGCAATTACCGAAGCCGGAATCAGTGTTCTACCGTCCATTGTCAATGCTTGCATTCTGGTCGCTGCCTGGTCTGCGGGTAACTCATACTGCTGGGTTGGTTCGCGCATGATCGTGGCTATGACCACTGATCACCAACTCCCTCAATATTTCGGCCGCTGCAATAAGAAGGGTGTCCCCTACGTTGCTGTCATCGTATCCTGGCTCTTTGGCCCCTTGGCCTATCTGAGTCTTGGAACCGGTGGTGCCGCGCAAGCTTTCAACTGGCTACTCAATCTCAGCACAGTTGCTGGGCTGATCGCTTGGGCAACGCTCTGCTACTGCTACATCCGCTTCTATGCTGGAATGAAAGCTCAGGGCGTTTCTCGTGATACTTTGCCCTGGACCGCGCCATTTCAACCATACACGGCGTGGTTCGGCTTCGTTGGCTCAACCATTATCACCCTGGTGGCAGGATTTCCCGTCTTCCTGAAGGGCAACTGGGATACTTCTAGCTTTGTTGCCTCCTACATTGGTATCCCAATCTTTATCGTGCCGATTATCGCCTGGAAGCTTTGGCATCGAACCAAGTATGTGCGGGCCTCTGCTATCGACCTTTGGTCCGGCCGTCTACAGGAAGGCGAGATTTCACCTCGCAAACCTCCCAGCACCACATTCTGGGGACGTTTCGTCGACTGGCTTGTTTAGTTCTTTTTCACATGTTTGCATATCCATAGCACGATACCACGTCAATAAGACACAGCGATTTTCAATTTCAACACATTGATACATTTATTTTTCAACCGGTTTCGTAGCCGACTCTCTATACAAATCTTCCATTCATGCAGCGGTAAACTGCTCCCGAAGCTTCTTGATATCCTTGTGCGAGGCTTTGCAGCAGCCGCCTACGATGAAATGCTGGAAGGGGCCCTTTGCATTGGCATCGCTGACGACCTGTGCAAGTTGGACTTCCCAGGGGCGCTATTCTCGAGTCAGCAAATCACTAGTAACGAAATCATGAGACTGCCTATACTAGTTAAAGCGCACTTACAACATCCTGATTACCACCCTGTCCAGCTGGTCTCTCCCAAGTTTGCGTCGTAGTATTATAAATCTCTCCATTCGTTCCATCGGGGTACAGGATGAGACTGGGAACCGCCGAGGCAAGACCCGTAGCAATTGCATCCTTCACACAGGCCCCGAATTTGTCGACCAACGCCGAAAGCTTATGAACTTTCGTGCAGTTCATACCGATTCCCAACGGCACAAGAGCTCCTTCCATCGGGGCAATTGACGCCTCAACAACCTGTTCGACACTGCTCCCATCGGGAAGGCACTCATCCTCCCTAGGAAATACACAGGCGATCCAAAAGGGCGCCGTGATTCCCGAGTCATGAATTGCCCTCCGCACCGCACGCACTTCATCCAACCGCGGCAATGTCTCAAAAGCAACATATTGAATCCGCGAGGTCAAATCCTCCCCTTCGACATTCTGAAACAACCGCAATCTCTCCAAATGCCACCGATAAAGCTTTTCCTCATCATCGTGCTCTGCATCATAAACACCCCCGTACTCCTGTCCGGGAATCATACAAGCACCATAAGGTCCAAGGCTCAAAGCGATCTTTGCTGAATCGCGCACTTTCGAAATTTCCGCAACCTCTACCGCTGTTCGCAGGAATCGACCGACTTCAGACGCCGGGATGCCTTCTGGGAATTCGGCCGTCTTTGTGTTTTGGAACCCTCCAGTGTAGATTTGATAAGTCGCAGTTAAGAGGATGTCCACGCCTGCCTCGCCGAAGTCGGATTGACAGGCTTTCAGCGTTTCGGGGTTTGAGACCAGAAGGTGAGAGGCCCAGAGAGGTGTGTCTGCGCTGGAGAAGTTCACGCCATATTTGTCCTGCAGAGAAGTTCCCAGACCACCGTCAAGGATTTGTACGGAGGCCATTGCGCACTTTTATGTATGAGTTTTGGGTTTGTAAGGGTGATTGTAGTTGGAAGGCGGGGTGTTGCTCTTTTTGATAGTGTGGGAGATTCCGTTACATAAGCTTTTCACCACGCCCGTCGCCTGTCAAAACAGAGATGATATGCTCTTCGTTTCGATGTGTCAGGAATGTTTTATGGAATTTCGAAATTTCCGGGGTCCCGGTTACACAAGCTGCAGATAATTGATGATCTAGGATCGAAGTTAATTAAAAAGGCCTCATCCAGGTTATAAAGACCTCGGAGCGGGGCGTTAAATCTACACTGGTCACAATGAGTCCAAAATAAAGTTTGATCTGTACTTCTTTTCCGTTTTAATCCATATATCAATGGTCAGATATTTTACCCCTGCTCAAGATGATTTGTCTACAGTTAATCCGTAATGTTCAAAATTCAAGTTCAATACCATTAAACTGGAATACTTCAAATGTATGTCGAAAGCAGATGAAGCCGACTCGGAGTACCTAGGTTTTCCGGCATCTCTCAAGCAAAAGAAGGATGGATCTTACCGCAAGCTCGATCGGAAATTCTTTCCTTCATAAGAAACTCATAAACATGCGCTGCCCATGAACAACAAACTTGCCTGGTGTCCTTAGGATCAATGATCTCCTCGACGCCAAACGCATTCGCAGTTCGAACAGGATTCATAAGACGAAGATACTCCTCTTCTAGCTCTTTGTATCGCTCCTCTTTCTTTCCAACTTTCTCCGCCTCACGCAACTCATGCCGGTGCCCGACCTCAATTCCACCATCCAGTGGCAGGGACCCCCATTGACCGGAAGGCCAGGCAACTTGCATGACGGGGTCGCGTGATCCAAGCATCACACCTCCTGCAACACCAAACACGCGGCGTGTCACCACATTGAAAATGGGTACAGTGGTAGTGTAGTACGTCTTCGCCAATTCAACTCCCCAACGCATAGTTGCGGTGCGTTCAGCGACGGTGCCGATGGCGTAGCCGGCTAGTTAATGTCAGAGTTATTTCGGAAAAATACAATTGGGGGTTAAGAAGTTGCAATACTTACGAACGTCAAGGAATTGCAGAATCGGTAAGTTCATCACATCGCACATTTTGAGCAGCCGGGTCAGTTTCTGGCTCCCGGCTGCATCAAGTGCACCGCCATTTACTTCGCAATTCAGCGAGATCACGCCCACGGGGTGTCCTCCCAAACGCGCAAGTCCACCGATAGCAGTCCGACCCCACAGGGCACCAATCTCAAACCAAGAGCCCTGGTCAACGACCGAGGTTATGATTGTTCGAGGGTTATACATGCGAGCTTGTCGGCGAGGAATAATACTGCGTAGAGCGACATCCTCTCGATCCACAGGATCATCGCATGGGATGACCGGTGGAGCCTCACTCCCAGAGTTCGGAAGATATCCCAGCACTGTGCGTAGCTGTTCATAACATTCGGCCTCGTTCGCAGCTAGGTTATCGATCGTTCCATTCATACAGTGAACCATCGGGCCACCCAAATCCTGGAAATCCAACCCTTCCTCAAAGGTCGCACCCTCGACAACCTTTGGTCCGGCATTAAAAAGAGCTCCAATATCTGCTGCCATGACTGAGAAATGACAAGAGACCACCCTGGCGGCGCCAAGACCGATCTATACCAATACTATTAGTACCCTGTAGTAAAAGAAAAGAGGCTTGTCTTTCATCAGTGCGACATACCGCAGGCCCAACAACAGCACCCAAATTAGGAATTCCCATATTCAACTGTTGAATAACTGGTTTGAAAGGAGCCACATGAGGTAGATAGCTCCACCCTTCCTTCTTGATAGTCGTGACGCTACCGCCGCCAGAACTTCCATCAACAAGCTTCACGACAGGAATCCGCAGCGCAATCGCCAACTTCTCAACGTAGACAGTCTTCCCCGAACTTGCACCATCTGCATGTCCAGACCGAATGCTAAAGTCGTCCGCTGTAAGCAGAACCTTTCTTCCGCGGAGCGTACCCGCCCCTTGAACATTATTGCTCGGAATAAAAGACACGGGCTCCTCGCGCATTGGTGCGGTCTTCTTCCACGTCACAGTTCCCGATACAGAGCCTATCTCAGTGAATGAACCAGGGTCAAGAAGCTGTTCGATACGCTCGCGGACCCATAGCTTTCCTGCTTGTTTTTGCCGCACATAGCCTCTGTGATTGGGATCTGGCGTTGCGGCAATCTTGCGAAGGGCAGCAATTTGCCCCAAGACATCGGAGTGGTCTACTGGAAGACGTGATGCAGGGTCTTTCTCCTTCGTTTGTTTCTTTGGCGGGTCTGTGGAGAGATGCGAGGAGACCAGATTAAGACGCTGGGTGGCTTGATCGTTGCCATTTGGAGACGACTGTGACAAGTCACTGTCTTTAGCCATGATTGCAATTTTTCTTTCGAGTAAGACGCTATCGCATAGTCAATTTTAGCTGAAAGGGCGAGTACCGGGGTAGTGATTGGAGATTGGACTCGGCAAGGCCCTGGTTAAGATGGCGAGTCCCGCTGAGGGGAAATTGAAGTCGGGGCTATCCGAGGACCTCGGCGCGTTTTTGCTGTCGTGCTATAAAGAAAAGTAACTCTGAACAGTCCCAACAAATCTCGTCGCGTCATATACGTCTCTCTAATATTGCCAATGGTTTTCTTTTTATCAGGTGTCTTCATATATACTGGCTGAGAAACTTGTCTGCGACTTTTGCTACCCCAGATTTTTGTGACGCCATGTCGTCATCCCCGCATTCACGAACCATCAAGCGATTGCTGGTCGCAAACAGGTGTGTTACTCTTAATCACATTGTATGCATATTAGCATGTATTGATCCCATTCAATAGAGGTGAAATTGCTGTTCGCATATTACACGCCGCACGGGAACTGCCTGAGCCAGTCGAGATCTTCGCTCTATACACGTCTGATGATCAGTCGCACTGTGAGATCGGACGCCCACATCATGCAATTCAGATCCCATCTGCGTCATCTTATTTGGATACCTCCCTGCTCGTTGATCTAGTACAGAAGCACTCCATTGACGCAGTCCACCCTGGGTATGGCTTCCTCAGTGAAAGCGCCGAGTTCGCGCACCGCATGTTTGCAGAAGCGGGGGCTATTGTGATCGGCCCTGGTCCTGAGAATCTTGCACGTACCGGTGACAAACTTCAAGCAAAACTACTGGCTCAAAGATGCCAAGTCCCTGTATTAGAAGCCATGAATCAACCAACAGCCGATGTTGATGAGGCGCGGGCTTTTGCCCACCGGGTTGGATTTCCCGTCATGATCAAGGCTGTGGATGGCGGTGGTGGACGGGGAATTCGTCTGGTTCACGAGGACTCGGAGCTAGACAGTAGTGTCCAGCGTGCCATTGGAGAATCGCCCTCTCGGTCGGTTTTTGTGGAAAAGGCCGCTGTGGATGGATTCCACCATGTTGAGATCCAAGTTATCGGCGATGGCATGGGCCAAGTGCGACATCTCTGGGAACGAGATTGTAGTGTGCAGCGACGCTTTCAGAAAGTTGTGGAATGTGCACCTGCCTTGATGAGGGATAGGGATCTGGTATCCAAGGTCATTGACTCGGCTTTGAAGATGGCTACTGAGATTCGGTATCGCTCGCTGGGGACATTTGAGTTCCTGGTTAATGAACAGAAAGAGGAATTTTACTTTTTGGAGGTCAACCCACGACTTCAAGTGGAGCATACTATCACAGAATCTATCAGTGGATTGGATTTGGTGCAGATGCAACTTCTTCTAGCACAGGGAGCAACGTTCGAGGATCTTGGCCTGGGCACGGAGGTCAATTCGAAAACGCCTCCCCCGAACAGCTTCTCAATCCAGCTTCGGCTATGTGCTGAGGACCCAAGCAACAACTTCTCTCTGAGTATTGGAAAGGTGACCGAATTCGTCGTTCCTAGTGGGAATGGGATCCGCGTTGACACCAATGTCAACACTTCCAATGGGAGTGCGTCAGTAGTGGGATCAAACTTCGATAACCTTCTCGCCAAAATCATTCTCACTGCCTCTAGCTGGGAGGCTGTTGTCCGAAAGGCCCAGCGAGTTCTGTTGGATTCGAGAATCTCTGGCGTGAGGACTAACATCGATCTTCTTCGTGGCATCATCTCGCATCCGGAGTTCGTTGCCGGCCATGTTGACACGCAGTGGTTAGGGCTCAAACTTGACGAAATATATCAGTTGGGACAGCGCATCGCAAATACTCAGCCCAGTGGTGGAACAGTCAAATCTATTTCTCAACAATCGTCATCTCAGGCTGGACTACCTGCCTCAAATCTCTTGTTCCGGAAGGGAGACGCGTGGTCCATCACATTGGAGCCACTGACGAAAGATACCTCTCAGGAAGCTGCCAAAGTGGCCCACCATCTTCGTCTCTCCCGTGTGCTTCGGAATGATTTCCCCACCTCCTTGGCTGCTGAGATTGAGTACACAACCCCTACATCTCAAACAGCGATTCCGTATCGAATGCAACTGGAAACCACCTCGACTGCGGCATCGGCTCTGGTCTCTTCCACACACCGACGAGGTGACCCTCGGAATCCCCGACATATTGTGCTACCTCTTTCCGGAAGGCTGATTGAGATTCTTGTTTCCGATGGGGAGGATGTAGTCGAGAATCAGGTGCTGGCCTTTGTCAAACAGATGAAGATGGAACTGGAGGTGCGGAGTCCCAGGGCTGGAAGAGTGGAATGGGTCCATGAAATGGAGGATGAGGAGGAAGATGTGGCCGAGGGAATGCTCCTTGTGGAACTGAATGAGCCACAGGAGAAGCAGATGCGAGGTAAGCTATGATAGAAGTAGATCAGATAGTGTTCGCACATGTTACCGGTACATCTTTAGAAAATAAAATGCTCATAAATCCATATTTCAAGCCACAATATATCAACTAGCATCATTGGTCTAGTGGTAGAATTCGTCGTTGCCATCGACGAGGCCCGTGTTCGATTCACGGATGATGCATTCTTTTTTGTTGTTTTCCCCCTCTTCCTTGATTTTGATCTGTTATCTTTCTCCCCCCACTTATCTTGGTTAGTATGCACGATCGTGCTTGCCTTTTTTGCCGTAAAACTAAACTCTATTGGATTGCCTTGGTTGATCCACTGACAAGGCACGTGGTTTTGACGACGTCACCGCTACTTACTTCGCGCTGAACTTGGCCCAATCGATTCTCCAACTCATAGCCGGCATGGAAGATCTGAATCTCTACATTCTGACAGCGAACTGTGCGAGGGATCGTATCGATGTGGATCTATTCGCTGACCACTTTTTCGATCCCTTGATCAAAGCAGGGCAGGGTTTCAACGCTCCAGAGCTGATCGTGCTCTCTCTTCAGGAAATAGCTCCCATCGCCTATTCTTTCCTAGGCGGTTCATATCTGATTCCTTACTTTGATGCCTTCGTTCAAACGGTCAAACAAGCTACTGCGAAGCAATTCAATGAGTCTTACGAGAGTGTGGTCAAGGACCATACGGGAATGACCGGTTTGATGGTCTTCGCCCGCGCCGATGTCACAGATAGGATATCCTGGATTGACACTGCGCACGTCGGATTCGGAGTTCAAGAGATGGGAAATAAGGGTGCTGTTGGGGCTCGTCTAGGGTATGTGGTGGACGACCATTCGGCCAAAACTGTGGACTTAACCTTTGTGGCGGCTCACCTGGCTCCCATGGAGGATGCACTGGAGCAGAGAAATTTGGACTGGCGGAGCATCGTCGAGCGCCTTGTCTTTTCACAGCAGCACCCTTCGAACAGTGAGATCAAACATGGTGGGCCCAGTGAGGGAACAGATGAGAATGACGCGCTACTCGGAGACCACCGATCACCAGATCAACCGGAGGGCACCCGCAGAGATCTGTTTGCGCCGAATTCCTACCTTTTCCTGGCAGGAGACCTGAACTACCGCACATCAGATGTCCGTCCGTCCAAGACTGATGTACTCCGGTTTCCTCGCCGGCTTGTTAATCGCGAGGACATCTCGCACTATTCCCACCTTCTCAAGGAGGACCAGCTGATGCGGGAGATGCGCCAGGGCAATAGTTTCCATGGCCTCTCGGAGGCGCCTATTGACTTCCCCCCAACATACAAATACTCCGATGCGGCCCGCCAAGCGGCTCGGCTTGGAGTCGACAGTGGAGATGCCGAATGGAAGTGGTCGAGCCACCGTTGGCCCAGTTGGTGCGACCGTATTCTCTTTCTGGACACCCCGTCTTGGGCTGGCCAAGATGCGAGTGATCGACGGGTCAAACCTCACACGTACGACGCGCTCCCTCTGTTTCCCCAGTCAGACCATCGCCCTGTCGCGCTGGCTGTGTCTGTGCCTCTACCTCCATCTTTGCAACACACATCCTCGTCCGAATCAGATCACACGAGCCCCTCCCCCCGAAGGGTGGCTCCATTCTCAATCGACCCCCACTGGAGGTCTCGACGGGATACTGCCCGGCGGAAGGAGGTAGCGGTGGGATTGCTGGCCTACCTGGGCTTGACTTGGGAAGGGAACGGACTGCTTCTTGCATCGACAATCGGAATCATCGGTGCATGGATAGTACTTCGTTCGTTGTGGGATGTCTGAGTGGACGATGCGACGCAGCTGTATAGCATTTCGAGATCCTGCCTCTTTTAGGGAAGATCACAATAATACGACTCGTTTTTTTTTTCTTTTTTTCGATCAGGGTGTGACATTGTAGACAATCTTGCAGGCCTCGGCATCGGCCGAAGGGCAGGAGGCACAAAGCGTCAGCAGCCTCCAAAAGCCCTTCAAGCCCCAGCTGCAGGTCAAATGACGTCCATCAGATAACCCTCTCTTTCCACCACATCTCCACGCCAGTCCACATCTAGCGACGGGCCGAAGGATGAGGTAGCGCAGGGTTCACTAGTGGTCGGTTTTCCAAGATTTCCCCCGTCTCAAAACAGTCACATGAGGCGGTCCTAAATGGTCTGGCCGCCTCGCTGGCTTTTTGGTGGCTGGGGTTGCGGAGGTATGAGGTCACCGATATTCGCTGCTAGCGACCTTTCACCCAGGCCCCAGGTGGCCCAGAGCTCAGAATTGCGCGCTTGTCATCATCCTGGCTGCAGTGTCGGCCTGATTCCTGCTGTCGTAGTAAGGTTTACATGCCCCGGTCACACGGGAGGAGTTTGACTGTCCAGACGCCCAGGCTGCGGCGGTCCAGATTCAGAGGCTCGTGTTCCACCACCCGCCTTCTGCGCCTTCGATTGTCTTCTAGACTCTCCTTCGCTTCTTCTTTCTGCCTCTTTCTGGGCCTCTTCTGTGCACTCCGCCGTTATCCGTCGTCTCCATCCTTGGGCTGGTACGGTTCATTTGGTGCCTGACCCGCTGGTCCACACGTTCTTTTGCGGTCCGCGACATCCGAGTTACGGGTGTCTGCTGGATAAACACTGAAAAGTGTTATAGGTGTTTATGTGTGCAGTATGCAGACATACTAGAATGATCAATTCGGTCATATTTGGCATGCATTCGGAGGTGAGGTGGCGCTGATGCGACAGCTCTTCAAGGCAGGAGAGGGCCAATGCAGAGCCAGCTCCGCGGGGGGTGCCGTCGCAACCGTAAGATTCAAAGCGCAGAGCCGTAAGCCACCTGAGCCAGTCAAGTGACCTAGACTGAGCTTAATGCCCTGGGAGCACATTGGACATCTACCTGCCCTCCCGATTGCCGTTTCCAAGCTGTGCGACACGCGGTGCTGACGAAACTGTAATTTGCCATGGCTGGGCAGGCGGGGCATGGAGCAACAAAGAAAGTAGAGAGAAAGAAGAGTGGTTAGAAAGAAAGGGGACAGCCATCTGAGGGTTTCAGCCATAAGTCAGTATTCTGTGGTATACCCTGCGAGTAGAACTATCCAGTGGCAAAGTCACCGTCAAGCCTTATTGAGTGCCGGAGCTGTCAAACGGATGTCATTGCCTAGGCTCTGAACTAGAAGGACGGCCGGAAGACCGATCTCCAAGTGTACTCCGTACTCGTCGTACCTTGGTTGTCGTTCTTTTTTTTTTCTTTTTTTTTTTTTCTCATGTGCTTTTTTTTCCGGAGGGCTCCACCTCCAATCACAAATGACAGGAGTGACAAGGAGCTAATTGATCTACGAATCAAGACTTGGAAAAGGTACAGAGCAAAGCTGGCACTGGCACTGGCACTGGCAGGGCTGACCAACCCAAGCCAAGTCTGCTGGTCATCCCAATGCCGATATAAATGCAAATGCAAATACTCGTACCAATCAATACCAATGCGCAGGGCTCGGAAAAGTGCAGGCCTGGACGTGACCGAGACAGCGTGCAAACCATTGGCAAACAGGCCCAAACGGGTTAATTCAGAGGAGCTAGGCAGACTAACGCGCGAGTGGGCGCGCGGTGGGGATTCCCAGTTTTCCAGAACACTGCCCGATGCGCATGTCCAGACTCAGACTCAGGCTTAGACTTGGGCTTAGGCTTAGGCTTAGGCTTAGACTCAGACTCGGATTCCGACTCGGATCCTGGCAGGATCGCGCAAGTTACAGAATACGGACACACTCGTGTTAGGGCATCAACCCGAAACAGTTGGAATTGAAGGGAATTGAAGGCGGGAAGAGCCCCTCCGCCCCTTTTTAGGGGCTGCTCTTCACTCGAATTCGCCTCGACTCTACACTCTACACTCATCACAGAATCCCCCGACAGTCCTTTACCCTAGAAGATTGAACTGCCACGTCGGCACTTTGGACCGCTCGTTCACTCCGGCACTCAATCTGAGGCACGGGCAACGGTGCGAGACCTCCCTCCCTCGGTGTATGGAATTCGGTCAGCTGTCTAGAGCTCCACTGGGTCCCTGCAATCAACCACCACGACGGGCTGTGAGTCTGCGAGTCATTCCAACGCGATTCGGCCCAGCGCGCGCATTCTTTTCTTCGCAGTCTCTGTTGTCATTGGCCCACCCCTTCTAGTCGGCAGGGCGTCATGCATCGACGACCAGCATCTAAGCCGATCAGAAACCCGCATTGCCGGGTCGAAAGAAGGGATCGACCGATCTGCCTTGGTGTGCGAACGGAGCTCACCTGGCCAAAGTACGGGACATGTCACTGACAGCGCGGAGGAGATGACAGAAATACGGAGGATGTGCAGTTGCAGAGGACAAAGGACCGTAGATTGCAGAAATCCGTAGTCTCCGTAGTCTCTGTAATACTCGTAGTAGCCAGCACCAATACTCCCACTGTACTTGTAAGGTAGTGCTTGGAAAACACTGTAGTAATCAGAAAACGAATCGATCAGAAAGGAGAGAGATAGAGAGAGAGAAAATAAATGGAAAAATAATAATAAATTTCCGAAAGGAAAAAAACAGGGGGAAACCGAGAGGGGGAGTCATGAAAAAAATAATAAAATAAAATAAAATAATCCCAAAAAAAAAAAAACTGGAGCGAACAACCCCAGTCTACAAACGGCTTCAGACCGTAAACCCGTAACAATGGAACCCTAAAAATTCTAGTTCATTTCCATTTCCATTTTTTAAAAAAAAAATTCCCTCCTTTTTTAGGTAGAATGGCAGCTTGAGCCTCTTGAGATATAAACCCCCCCTATTGCCCACTCCCTTTCCTACGCTATTTTCCTGCACCAGTACTACGAGTATACTACCTGGCGACCTGACTACTGCTATCGGACTACTACCTAAAAGTGACCTTTGTCTTCCACATTCACCTACCTCGACGTCATCTCTCTTCCCCCCTCTCTCGGCCAATTTTAAAGTTCCAAGCCTGTTTAGCTTCGAATTTCCTTCCCCTTTCGGAATTTCTTTAAGATCAAAGAGGATCCCCCTCCTCCATCCGCACCGCGACTTCCTTCACCTCCGCACGCTTTTCGCTCTTCTCTTTGCTCAACACCCAACTTAACCTTCTTCGCAACCACCTTCTCGTCGCAACGACCTCCAGTCTATCCTGCGACTACAGCCACACCTTACTTCACTTCTACCACATTCACCACAACCACAACCACACCCACAACCATCACCATGTACTCCTGCGCAAATCAGCCCCGCGGTTGCCGAGGCCGCGTCAACCGTCAAGGAAGCAAGTGCTCGGACTGCGTGGTACGTGTTAATCTATGCGCGCCGCCCATGGCCACCGTTACAACCAAGCATTTTGGGCGCAAAGCATGAGGCAAATGTATACTAACTACTTCCAGACTCTCAACCTTCGCCGTCCAGCATCCGCCTCTCCCTTTGCCCAACCACGCGACTACAAGCGCGTGCTCCCGTCAGAGCGCCTCAGTGCAGTCTTCAAGGCCGAGGACCTCGAACTGTAGAGGGTCAAGTCTCCCCTCCGGAACCAAGGCCTGTTTCCTTCGCCATGCTCCTCCGGATACAACAGGGTGACTGGGTTGTGGACCTACACGGACTGGTTTCCGCGGACTTCCCGCCCACCTCATCCCATCTACATTTCGTCTTCTCATAATGCATCTACCGGGCGTTTGTCGACTTTACTCCACGGCGGCTCTCATCTTCCTGCGTTCTCATTTTTCACGTCTCTCGCTACATCGGGACTAAATGCATGTCCTCCGGCGCAAACCCCATCTCTCTCTCTCTCACCTACACACCCACACACAACTACACGAAGGAAACAAACACCCTACATCAACGAGAGATGTGCTTTCTTCCTTTCCGCTCGCTTCTGAGTTGATGGGAAACTGAAGCAATGACGGTCGTTCTGATTCTGATCTTTTATCTGCATGGAGAATAGATTTATCTGTTTTCTCCTCGGTTTCTTTTTATGCATGGCTACCATGGAAATCTGCCACTGGCGGGCAGTGGCGCGAATGGCGGTCGATCGGTGATCGATCTTCTTTTTCCTTCCGTTTCCTTTTTCCCCTTGCGCATGAGTTCGTTCATACCTCGCCGGGTTCCTTATTATCTTTCTCCCTATGTCGTTTCTCTATGCTTATTTCTTTGTTTCCGCGATGCCATACCCCCCATTCTGCGATTTAATGCTTTACCGGTTCCCCATGATCACCCATGATCTTTTTCCCGAGGATAGTTTCCACTAGTTTAGATACCTGCATCATACATGCATGCATGCACTGCCTCTTAACTCTGACTCTACTTTCTACTTCGGTCCTCCGCTCCGCCTCTCTACTTCGTACAGTAATTTGACCATTAGAAATCGTGTCGTCAATGTTCAGGTAAATATCACAGCCTGGAAAGATCACAGGATGACATCCATGTCAGCCGTTTCAGTGACTGCACGTCTAGAACGACCTATCAGTCGAACCCAGCCCCCGAGAACTATATTTATCGAAGCAGCCGCAAACTTAGATCCTTCGGCCATAACCTAGTAGCAGGTGGAACCGTGGAATGCATCTTTTCTAACGCTGAAAGGTTTCATAAATTTGGCCAAGAGACCAACCCCCCACGTTCCTCATCCGTCATCGTGCAGCCAATACATGGATGCGCCTGATCCTCATGTCGGGGTCGGGAGTTGAGGCCGGGGGTCGGATTCTAATGGCCCCATTCTCATCGCCGCACCGTCGCCCTCGGCCGCCACAAGGCTTCCAGTGGAGCCTCCAGCTGAAAAAAAGGGTTTGGCATAAAAAGTAAAAAGCAGCAGTGAAATAATACTGAAAAGGGAAGGACAACTCAAGTCAGCCTTGGAAGCTTTTTAGTTTACATTTTGAGGCTGGGCACTAGGCAACGGCCGTAGGATCTTTCTCAGCTTACTAGTACTAATGTAGTGTACTTGGACGGACACTGATTTGTCCGGATATCTCGGTACGATATCTCTACGGGGGTTTCCGTACTGAATGCCTTATGCCTTATTCTGGCTAGCAATTACTCCTTATGGAGCACTACAGAAGGGGCCAACATTGGGGCCAAAACCACGGGACCCATTCGAGGCTGACACAATGCCACAGTCTAAATTCGATGGGACTAGGCCAGTAAAGAAGCGAATATGAAACGGGATACGAGTGAACAGACTAGTATATTCAAAGAAAGAGAAAGAAGAAGAAGAAAAAAAAAAAGAAAAAAGAAACTCATAATTAGGATTATACTGGGTTCTCGTACCTCGTTCTAGAAGATTGGAATGGAACAAAACTGGAACAACCGAGGCGCGTTTCAGCCTTCAGCCCTGGAGCGCTTCTGGACGCGACTAGCGACTTTAATCTATCTGACATCTACCTAAGAACCCACACTCTAATCAATCCAATCAAACATGCATTCGGGGTTTATTGAAATTTGAAGTGATGGGAGAACCGGACGCAATTCCAATCAGCCATGTGATTTTATTATATGGTCAGGCTGATTGATTGGGTTCGGACTGTTAACAAATTTGTTAATTTACTTCCATCATCGCAGTCTGAGCTCACATTCTTCTCGTCGCCACACGCCCTCATTTTGCTTCGGAATTCCTTGGAAACAAACTCCTTGGGCCGCGAAAGACATCAGAGCCCAGCCCCTTAATAGAATAGGCTCGAGAGTTCGAGGATTCCTGCGAACGATCCCGATCTCGATCGTCTTTGAAACACCCTCCCTCCCTCCCCCCCACCCACTGGCACGCTCTCTGTATTGCGTGCATTCACGGGGTGTTTGATCTTCTCCCAACGCTACAGTCCCGGGATTAAGTGTCAAACTCCCTTGCATTTGGGGTCGATGCTTGAAATTACAATCATCTCGCGTGTCAGATTCAATGTCCAGAGTAGAGTAGAGTGGGTGGGGAATTTTTCGTGTTTTTCATTAAAGTTGGAGAGAGAAAGCTCATTAAGTCATAGGTCTTAATTTACGCCATTCAAACGGTCGGCCCTTCCGAGGCGAGTATGATTGCATTTTGATTCACTTTGCCGAGTTTTGATTCAGATTTGGGTTGCGGGCTAAGGGAGTTTGTCTCTCGTTGCAGGTCCGGCCCTCGGATCCCAACGTCCAGCGCCAGTTCTTCAAGTTATTTCCAAGACATATCCCACTTAGCTCCCACTGTGGCTGCCTGGTTCCTAGGACTATGACACAAGTACTTCTCGTTCCTGGATCTGGTGACCATCCCCACACCATCCGACCTCGTGGAATGCTTGGCTTTGCGCTCTGCTCTGCTCGACGTGGTTCAGAGAGGGAGACCGCGAGCGTGAGCAGTGGATTGCTGATCCCAATCCATTATGATGTAAAACACTAGACCGTGGGGCCCTCGTTACTCTTTTCCTTCCTGTGCCTTTTTTTTCTCGATTCTTCGCTTCCGCCCCCTTTTTTTCCCGCTGGCCTTGCGACAAGCGGCCGCCCCGCTCAGCCACAGTCCGATCAGTTCGCTGTTTCAGGGTGGACTGTGGGGATGGAAATACGTCTCCACATCCTTCTTCAGGGCACCATAATTGGTAAGATATGATGGTGATCGTTTGGATCGTTGGCGCGGGTTTTGTCGGTGTGTGGCTTGGGACCTCGCGGATCTCTAAGCTTGTACTGAATTACGGGGTTCAACGGTTATGCGATTACATGAACTATTGTATTTTTTGAGAGGTCGATTTCGATTGGGATTTCGATTTACGATTGGCGATTTGCAAAATCTTTCCCGAAAGTAAACTTTGAAATTTTCTTTATCGGTCTGTCGAGACGCGAGGCAGATTCAGATTGCACCGCATCCACATCTACATTGCATTGTGCCATGCAGATGGGACTAAACATCCCTGTTCGTGACGTCCTCGCCTGGAGCCGTCTCATCAGATAGAAAGGTATCCATTTACATCACCATCAGTAAACAGGCTAATGTGCTCGGGCTTCGCTCGCACCAAGTGGAGTCAACAATGGTCTGCACAATCCCCTGATCTCCCACTGGTGGCCGCGACCCTGGGGTTGGTTGGGCCGCGAAACGACCCTGCCTTTCGGCTGGCTATGAGCCCATCCTGTAATCTCGGTCTGAGAATAAGATGCGAGCCCCCTGGCCCTGCCTGTCACATACGAGTATGCCAGGTGGGCCAAGGGGGCCATTCGGAGAATTTCTATTCGGCTCTTCTGCCGTCTGCCGGGAATCGGGCCCCTCCGTTATCAAATCGTTACTACAGTATTCCGTACATAACCTGGCCATCTGGCAACAATGATCCTGGTAATTTCATGTTGATTTCTTCGGTGGATCTCGGTAATTCCTTCGTGCATGGGTTTGTTGGGCCAAATCGACTCCACGGTTTTACTACGTGGACTTCACTGTCTTCATAAAGAAGGTGCAGTAAGCTATCTAGAGAGATCCAGCTGTATTGACCGGACTTTTCTGGCTTAGCTAGCTATTTTTGGGGATTACTAGCGCTTCATCGACCTATATCCAGGTCTAGCCTTGAGTAGAGAGCAAAAGGACCGACTAGAGAAAGGGTATAATTTATATACATACCAGTACTAGAGCAAGTATCTATCAAATTCTAGTCTTGTCTCGTCTAGTCTATCATCAGCCTCGTAGCATCTCCTCGCATACCCACTGTGATGTTTTAGTATGCAGCGTCCAATATCGCTCATCCTCATCTGGTGTTACTTTTTTATCCTGTTCGTCGGAAAGGCGCCCAAGCGCTTCAAAGACCACGATTTGGTCTCTCATGAATTGATCAAGTGGTGACCGCACCTTACGGCTCTCGTCCGTATGGAGCCCCGAAATCTCATCAATGAAACCCTGAACACAGCCTTCGATAAAATCATCGATGTGTTCCATATCTGTACCATTATTTTGGCTTGAGCCCCTCTTGTCCTCCTTGTGTTTGTTTCTTCCGGGTTGTTTCGCATTAGACTTCGCTCGAGTGGTTCCAAGAGCGTCATACCCAATCTTGAACCCCTCCGTTGTTTCTGCCACTAGCAGGATATAAAACCGAGAGGGGTGAGATGTGGCTTCGGATTGAGCCAACGTGATAGGAACAGGGCCACCGTCATCTTGTATATCAAGGAATTCTTGGTCGAATAAAGATGAGTCCATTTTCTGAAGCCCCTTTCGTAGGGTCCGGCGAATTTGTCTGTCGCAGTACTGGCGAACGGCTTGTAGCTGCCCTTTCTTTTCTGATTCCGATATGCGAAAATCGGGTGCTAAGATAGTGATATCGACCCTCGTGATCTTTCCGCGGTCGTATTCCATGATGTTGATAGGAGGGAAACAAGGAAATTCGGTTGAAGCTTCCAATGGGGTTATGTGGAAACTGACAGATCCCATGTCGACAACACCATTCGACCATCCACGCTTATGCAAAATGACTTCGGCAGAAGGAAGTCCCAATTTCTTGAAATTCGGTAGCATCACCTGGGTGGCATAGTCGTACGATGGGGAATTAGTTCCATTTGTGCCGCCCGTAATATTTACTCGAATCTTTTCAATGGCAGGTTGCGATCCGAGCCAAAGCATGTATGGGTAAATAGCTTGGAATATGAGAAATACTGAGCCTGGTGTTGGTAGAATGATGTTGTATTCGGGCTTTGGCGAGACCCTGGATAATGGAACCAGCATCGAGCTTGGAACTGCAAGCCTCTCTGCAGGTGACTCCTCTCTCTCAAATTGTGGGGGCTCGAAGGTCACACTCCGTGATCCCACCTGTCCCCCCGTAACTGTGCTCCCACTGATATCTCCCAACAGCTTGACGGCTGCCGCATGCGAAGCCTTTAGACCGGTCTTTCCCCCACGGTTTCCCCGCACATGATTTATTGTGACTGGGCGGCCGG
This sequence comes from Penicillium pancosmium, assembly GCA_031761475.1. NCBI lineage: Eukaryota > Fungi > Ascomycota > Eurotiomycetes > Eurotiales > Aspergillaceae > Penicillium > Penicillium pancosmium. Next base: position 49,872 of record JAVMSB010000048.1, on the reverse strand, counting down.
TGAGGGCGGCCAAAGCTAGTGCATTGCGGACTAGTTGCCCGCCTCCTTCAAGCGTTCGTCCGTCGAGCGTGATGTGGCGGGGCGATCGCTGTGGGGGAGCTGCCCCACCGGAGCTAGAACCTTGGGCTGTCATGGAATGAATGAATGTCTTGCGAAGGGAATCAAAGGGAATTGAACTTTTCCTTCATGAGAGGGAAGTCAAAGAGGATTGCACTGATTTAATACGTGAGCTTCCTTCAATCTAGTCTCTTTGTTGGGGCTTGCACTGCCCTGAGTCTCAGTTGAGTCAGGGACTATGGGTGACTCACTCGTCCAATTAGGGCTAGACCAGATCGTAAAAATGGGAACATGCAGATTCATGCATGATGCATATCTGAAGCTGGAGTAGCGTATGGGGTAGAAGAGTACTACTCAGGTACTACTAGTACTAACACTCAGGTAGAACAGTCCATTCCCCATCACGTGTCCGTATACACCAATGCCTCCATCGCTCCTTCCATACTCGTATACTTTCACCTCCTCGATCTGCTCCTTCCTCCACGTCAATAACAACAACATGTCGCTCCGTTTCTCTTTCTCTTTTGCTCGTTTCTCTTCTCTCTCATCTTCTTCTTCTCTTCCTCTCCATTCAACATCTCCTTTGGTATACCTCATATACTACAGACTTTTGCAATATGTTTTCCGCATTCAGCACTCGAGGTCACCTTCACAGGTCCATGTCCTCTCGCTCAATTAGAAGAGCCCATCGTCCACCAGCAGAAACCATCGATCCCGATGTCGCCAAGCTCCATGCTGCTGCGGCCGCTTCCCGTGCTATGCACTCAAGTCATCAACATTCCCATCAATCATCAGCTGAATTGAAATGCTCTTATAACCGAGTTGGTGGACCTACCCAAGTCGCCATTCCAAGACGGCGCCCGAAATCCAGCATTCAATATACCGACGATAGTACCTCGACTTATGGAGCCTCCACCGTTCCCCCCTCTACTCCACTTCCATTTGCCAGGGCCGAGGGTATATCTACAGTCAATGATCGCGAATTCTCCGCCGTCCTCCCACCACCCGCTGAGCTGAATGGGTTTGATGGTCGAGATAGCTCTGTGCCCTCCTCATATCGGCGGCTGCGCAAGGCCAAATCAATGTTTTCAACAAGACAACGATCCTCCCACATCGCATACAGTACGCCAACTCTCCCCCGTCGAGATGCCATGGATCTCGAGCGAAGTCCCCAATTTGCGCTGCCACGCACCATGAGACATACACCATCCTTTATTCGGGCAAGTCCTTTCCAAAGTTCCCGTGCTATCAGACACGCCAAAAGTCAAGATACAGCCATTCAGCTTGCTCGCGATCAATTTCTCGGAGAAATTGACCAGGTTGAAGTCCAGACAAGGCGTTCTTCGCTCTTCATACATAGACGCAGTCGGGAAAACAAACCGTTCCGCAAGACATTCCGTGTGACAAGTGGGAGTAGCTTTGGAACCAAGCCGGCTGAGAGACATGGCAGACGACGAACCTTTTCAGCATCTTTCAAGAACGGTCTCAAGCGGGTTTTAGGTTTATCCAAGCCTGTCGAGCAACAATCGAACCCCTCGGACGAAACAGATCCACCACTTCCTCCGGTGCCTATCTCCTGTAATGACATCTCTGTCAACAATTCCGTCCACGAATGTGTGGAAGGTCGGGACTATATGGCCAGCGAAGTTGTGGATATAATTGATGATGCTCATTCCAGCCCATTGTGTGTTCCACGAATCTCCCCCAGTCGTGCCAGTCCCTGCACATCCAAATCACGCGTCACAAGTTGGGCAGATTCGACGGTGGCCAACACTATCACAACTCGCAAGCCTGGGCATCGGCAATCCTTATCTCTAATCGAAGAGCATGGAGATCTAAATAAGCAACTACTGCAGCATCCCTCTGGCGCAGCCGACCAGGCTTCGCCTACACCCAGAAAGTCTCCCGCCCGCAGGTTCAACAATTGGGTTGATAGTCATGACTTGTACTCGGCTTTGATGCAGCAGATTGGACGGCAAAATGTGCAGAATGCCGAAGAGGAAATAATTTTCGGTACTGTCCCAGAGCACCGTGCTGTCCAGGCGCGCACTTCCTCGGCATTGTCGCGTCGCAGCAAATACACGATCCGCCGCGTTCCCAGTGGAGACTCTTCGACGCCCGGATCATTTACAACAGCAAGGGCAGGAGATTCTTCCTCCCCGCGGAAGAATATGACTCGACCTCTTCAATATAATCCCTCGTCGGCGGCCTCTCGAAGGATTCAATGGCAAGAAAACCACACTTGGGGTCCCAAGGTCGATGGAAACTCAGCTCGCTCGCCCTGTGCACGCGGTGGAGACTCAGATGATGAAACAGGGAGCGTGATTGTTGTTCGCTATGGAGGCGCAAGAATGGGAGCTGTTTCCCCTAGTGTATATTCTCGAACGACGAACGGGGGCACGCCCACGGAGGAACTTGAAATTACTGAGCTTCGATATGTGGCGGACGAGCCGGGAACAGCGACTATATTTACCTCCCAGAGAGCAGTATACAAGTCACCAAGACGTTCTTCCAGCTCATCACCCTTAAAAACTCAAGTGAAGCCGAGTTTGGACTGGCAGCAGTGGATGAGCTCACAAATTGAGAGAATCGAATCAACCAGTCCGACACGAGAGCATGTGAGAGAGGATGCGCAGTTTCAGGAAGACGATGATGAGATATTCATGGGCATGATGCGGCGAGCACCTGGTCCTGGCCAAGAGTCGACTGCCCAGCCGTATATTGCTAGTGAGCCGAAGCACGACGACTCGCAGTCCATTGAGGACCCCAGAGTTGTTTCTCAAAATAACTTCTCTCGTCCATTCCGTCGATCATCCAGTGTGCGAACTATTCTGCCTTCTCAAACCATTGAGTCCGGTAGCACAGCCAAGACTGCATCCAAGCTTTCAGCAGTTGATTCCATCGCTGATGTTCCATCTCCACCGGCTCGGGTGCCATCCGATCAGACTCTATCGCCAATGCGAACGCGAACTGCGAATTCACCAGGCATACCAGATTCACCCACTCCGCAGAGAGTGGTACCCGATCTACCGAAGCGGAATCTGACACAGGAGCAGTACCGACGATATTCCGCTCGCCGGCCGATAGGTACTGAAAAGCCAAACTCATTCCGCTCGATGCGCGCCTATCGTGACTTTAATGCACTGAACAACGAAAATCAGTGGCAGAAGGAGGATCACGAAAACATGATGGATGAATATCACAAGAATCAGGATGGTCCTCCTACTGTCTCCAGCAAACGCATGGTGGAGATGTTTTTGAACAGTCGGCGTCGCGCGGCGGAAAACGTGTTGGATGGCAATGCCGCCGGTGAGGTTTTCATCTGAAGCTTTGGTGACTTGAGGCGTTCAATATTGTTTTGGATTAATTGACTTGGGTATAGTATTTTTCCCCTGTCCACTCATTTGTATCATGTCAGTCGACAATGCATACATTCGAGTTGTAGGTAGCAATGTATAACCAACAATATTTTTAATTATAAATAGCCCCTTAACAAAGAAGTAAGTTTTTTCATTATCCATTCCATTTCCCATTATACTGGTTCTTTCTCGACCAAAAAAAAACTTTATCCAAACCGCCAACTCGCCAGGCGCTGGGTTAACTGGACAAAAAGAAACTCTCCCTCGGGGAATCGAACCCCGGTCTCCCGCGCTTATCGGTTTTAATGACAAGCGGAAATCATGACCACTAGACCAAGGAAGATGAAATAGTCGAGTTACTGCTCGACCACTTGGGGTGGTTGATATCTGGAAGGGCAAAATACAATATATGAGACACGGTAAACGAGATACCAGTACCTGCTAGGCACGCTTCCCCGACCATGGCACCATCAGGTACAGTGACGTTGTAAAAGGTTGAAACCTCCTATTGCCCACCATTATCAACCGCCTTCTAATGGCAGACAAGTAGCTACTACTGGCCAATCTATTCCATCTTGGGTAGCTACTTGCTCTCGATTCGAAGGAGGCGAGAAGCCAACCCTACAAGGGGTTTCCACCACTGTACTTGGCACGTCCACTTTACTTACTTCCATTCATCAGATCTACTACAATACAAGTACATGGTACAAAGTACGGAGTATCCACTAATCCTCTCTGATCAACTATCCCATTACCTCTTCTCCTGCGGTTTGACTCACACATCAAAGTGGCCCCAGTGGCCCCAGTGGCCCCCACGGGAAACCCCAGCAGATGCAGCCAACGGAAATCAATCAACCATTCTGATTTGCGATGACCCCAGCCTAAGTGGAGCTCAATGCATTCCCCCGACCAAAAATAACCAAAAGTCCATTTAATCATAGGGCAGAGCCAAGGAGAGCAGAGCAGAGCGCATGAGGGGCTTGGCCCCCCTCCATGAGAGCCGCGCAGGATGGCTTGAAACGTTTCGAGTTTCCTTGCCTGGTCAGAATTCCCCCGTTTCACTTTCTCTTTTTTTACTTTCACTCTCATCCTCACCCTCACCCTCACACTCTTCCATCTCAAGATCAACTTGACTGCTGGTTCAGCCAAATGTTCATCTGCTTCCGTTATTGCTACTTGTGAATAGCTAGCTGCCTTCTGTTCGGCTTCTGCTTCTTTCTGCCTTCCCTTTACATTCTCCCAACCTCCCCCAACCAGCCGCTCCTTCACCATGCAAAACATGCAGAAACGCTTTGGTCGAATGACCTCCAAGAGAACTGCCGATGACAGTCAGGTCGCTGTCCTTTTAAAGGATTTCGAGGACGCAGATGCGTTGTTGTCTAAAGTAGGCAGCACCTTTCTTCCCCGCGGGTAAATTCATTGACACGCGTTCCATTGCTAACTTTTCTTTTTTACAGATCGCAGAATCTACAAGGGCCTGGCGTGATGCTTGGGTGTCAATTGCGACCTTCCAAAGTCGCATGGCAGATGAATTCGATGGATTCTATGCGCCCATTATCGGTTCCTCTGAAACAGACTCCCCGCATCGACCCGTGGAAACCGATCCCACCCTCTTGGGTCGAACCAACCGATTACGAAGGGAATTCGATGAGCTTCGTGAAGAGATGATCCAGGAGCTCGATGTCGTCGAGGATCGTATGGCCCGGCCAGCGGATAATGCAAAGGGCTCCTTGGCTCCCATGAAGAAAACAATCAAGAAGCGCAACGATAAGAAGGTATGTAATGTGATGTGGGGTTGCTACAGTGGCGTTGCAAATGTTTGAAACCCCATGTTCACCGTTCTATTCTCCGCCTTCTGATGGGATACCAGTAGCTACCTGAGAGGGAATATATTAGCAGGTCTATTCCATCTTAGGTAGCTACTTGTCTCCCATTAAAAGGCGGTCGATAATGGTGGGCAAAAGGAGGTTTCAAACTGTTGCAACCCCACTGTATACCTATGTGCAGCAACACGAGCCATTTACCATTTACTCATCTTTCTTCTTGAACAGACTGAATTCGAAATCTATCAGGGCAAGGTTGATAGCCTCATCCATAAACCCAAACGCAGCGACCGCGAAAATGCCAATCTTGCCAAGGCGCAGGTCGATCTCGCCAGTGCGAAGGAGGTATATCAAGCTGCGGACCAAGACCTCCGCCAACGCCTACCACATCTGATCTCCCTCCTTTTCTCACTCGTACCCTTCATTCTCACGGCCCAGATCGAGATTCAGAACCGCATGCTCGGCACATACTACACTGTGATCCTCGCCTTCTGTGAAGAGACCGGACTGCCATCACCACCAGCCCCCTTCGACCAAATAGTATCAGACTACCAACTTGTTCACGATCCCGTGCAAAGCGAAATCGAGAGCATGAACTGCCTCATCCATGGCAAGGCTCTCCGAGAAGCGCAAGCCAAAGAACTACAGAACAAACGTCCTTCCCTCGGCAGTCGCACCGCAAGCGTAGCAACCAATACCTCACGCCCATCCCTCTCCTCCCGACCATCCATCTCATCCATCTCGTCCAGCATTCGTGGCAAACCAGCCGCTCAACCCCCGACGCTCGGCCCAAAGCCCACCACTTGTGCAGAGGAAATCCGCGCCACCTCTCCATCCTCTTCGTTTATGGCATCCCGCAGCTCCGTCTCCGCCTCTATCGCTAGTACGTCAGGCACATCTCCGCTTCCATCAGCACATGGATCCTGGATGCCCCCTCCAGATAGCATGCCGTCTCCGCAAACCACAACCCCCGTTCCCAGTGGCGTCTCCTTCTACCCGGCTGCCCGACCAACGGATCATTTCCAGCAGAGTCGTTCCCAGCAAAGTTCGCTTCAGTCCGGACCAAGCATACCCTTCACAAACGCCGAGCCCTTCGCTATGGCTGCGCTAAAGAAGAAGAAACCCCCACCACCACCCCGTCCCACATTCGTCACGGCATTGTACGACTTTGATGGACAGGGCGATGATGATTTAAAAATTAGAGAGGGCGATCGGATTCGCATTGTGAAGAAAACTAATAGTACGGATGACTGGTGGGAGGGTGAGCTTGGTGGTGTGCAGGGGTATTTCCCGGCTAATTATGTCGAGTAATTGGATGGTGATTTTGAAGTTGTTTGTGTGGTTGCATCCTTATTTTTATTTAGTTATTGCCAATGATACCTCGAGTGTTCTTTTTCTTAAAAATTGACTCAATCCGATGATATATATTTCGCGGTTCTTGGAAAGAGGGTAGTACTACTCAATCATGATACTGATTAGTAGGTACCAGCTCCCAATTCCCACTAGACTACTAGACTTGACTTCAAGAGAGAAAAAAAGATGAGATACTATATTTAGAACTTGAATCGTTGTGAGCATCAAAAGTAAATTAAAAGTGCCAGGTCTTCTAAGCTCTGAGGCCCGGTTCTTCAAGTTGGTTACCAGATTCGTCCACGGGTACCTAGGTACCTTCTAGTACAAACTTGAACTTTGAATCTATTCCATATTAGGTAGCTACTAGTCTGCTACTTAGAAGCTGGTTGATAATGGGGGAATAGGAGGTTTCAAACTTTTGCAACGCCACTGTTCATAGTTCAAGTTGTAGAGCGAAAGTGGAGATGTGCCTGAGGCCTACGAGTATTGGCATCCTTTCCCTTCTCAAGTTCCCCACATCTTTCTCCTCCTCATCCTCCACCACCACCACCTCCACCACCACCACAACTGCATATCACAGGGATATGTCATGAGTAAAATCCCTCCATGTCTGTCCCGACCTCTACGCCCCGTGGCTCCGCTCCAATCTCCTCCCAGTCACCCATCACCGCCAACGTCGTCAAGTTTCGTTGTTTATACACACACGATGTGCGCCGCAAGTCCAAACGGTGGCAGGATGGCTACCTCCGTTACCATGCCTTCAACAAACGGGTGATGGTCTATGATGATTCTGGTAACTACATTGGGGATCATCATTGGCGATCGACCGATGAGGTACAAGACGGCGATGAGTTGGAACTCGATAAAGGTGTTTTGATTGAAGTCGGCGAGCGCATGGGCACAACACAGCAGGATCTCACCAACTTGTTTGAAAAGAGGAAATCCAGTCAGACTTCTCCTCCCTCAAACCACACCCGGACGCGTCCTACACCCACGCCTACCCATGCGCCTGCGCCTACACCTACACCTATCTCTACCTCCGCCTCTCGACCCTCCGGTTCGCAAACATTTCGCTCTCTCAATGACCTTCTTGGCATCAAACGAACCCCAATTGGATATCGTCCCTCTCCATACGAAGAACGTCATCCCGAACCTCCAGCGCCAAGCCTCCCCGATTCCTCTGAACGAGCTCCCAAACGGCCGAGAGTCTCGGCGGGAACCACCCCGACCCGAAGCAGGAATGTACAATCTGAGGTGGTGGATCTGACAGAGCCGGAAACACGACAACCCACGAGACCGCCGAGTCTTCCTGCACCTCCGGAGAAAACGAAACCATTGAAGGACGCGAGACCAAATATACCAGTCCCCGTCGAGGAACCACAGCCAAGATCACAGCCGAAACCGCAGTCGAGGGCGAAAGAAGCACCTCCAATACCCAAACCTTCAAGACAAGAACCCCCGAAACAAGATCCTCCGACCTTTACGAGACCATCCATACATCCACCAACAGAAAAGACACATCAACCGAAATCAATTCCTGTTCCACCGGTGGAACTGCCTGTCGATTCTCAAGCGGCGCCCTCCAAACCCCCGGACTACTACGAACCCCAACATAATGACGTCCCACGAAACCCACGAACTTCACGACCAACCCCCGACACAGAACCTCCAGCCCAACCAATAAAAACCCTGCGCATGTCTCTTGAGAAACCTCGGCGCAAATTGATGTACAGTGCACTATTACCTAGCGATACGTCTCAAAAATCATCCCCATCTTCAGCAATGGGCCCGCCAGCGAAACGAAGCCAACCTACGCCAAAACCCAAGGAGTTGCAGTCAGTATGTGCTCGTAAAATATGAGAGGCCTTATGTGCTAATCGCCTCGCAGGCCCGCTAGTGTCCCATCTCAAGGCCCCGCGTCTACCAACATGGAATTCCTACCTTCGGTATCAACTCAATCTATTCTCGAAGAGATGGCCGTCAGCCCTGGAATCAATAATAACCAAAATGGAGCCTCCCATGTAACATCGTGGAATGGAAACCAACCCGACCGCGCTCGAAACCTCCCCGCAAAGAGATCTCTCGACGCGCCTTTTCGCAAATCACTATCGGATCCTACCGCATTGAGTAGGCCCGGCCTTCAGGCTCGACCCACTCTCATGCGAAGTGCACTCAGCCAGGTCCCTGAGCACGCTGAGGAGATTGAGCAGGGGCCCTGGACGTCCGAGGCATTAGATCTCTTCGATTTCTGGCCTCCAGGTCGACCAAAGCCATGCTGAAGCGATAGACGGACCATTTCAAACCTTTCCTAGGTTCCGATCTCCCGAATTTATCCCTTTTGAGGCCGACTTCATCCTATTTAAAGCGAGCCTTTTATTATTTCTACACCATGATACCCAATTAGACAATTAAATACATTTATACCAGAATAATTGGCGTTTCCCAATCCGGGCGAGCCAGACAGATATCTGTACCGAGGAGAAAAAAAGGTTAAGAAGTTATTGAAATTTCGATTTAATATGTGAAATGCGAAACCGAAAGAAGAATTTCCAACACCATCATAACAGCTGGCATCCAAGACAACTTTTAATAACAATAGACACATAACACAGGTACTAACCCACTCACTTAAGAACTCTTCTTAATGAGAGTCCCAGAAACATAAGGCATAACCGACCAAACAAAATTCTTCTCCAAATCCACAACCTCCCACCCACCATCAACACTCGCAGCCCTCAAAAGCGCACCCTCCGTATCCCGATCCAAAGCACAATCGCCAATAAAAAAGCTCCACCCAAACAACTGATAAACACTCTGCACAACCCTCGCCAGAACAGACCCCTTCGCCGTCCGCCACGGATTAACAACATGCTCCGTAACCAACAACTTCCCCCCAGGCTTCAACATCCCATACAATTCATTCACAGTCCTCTCCATCTCGGGAACAGAGCAAAGAACACGCACGCAGATGATTGTGTCGAAGATCCCATTCCGCGAATCAGAATCATACGACTCCGTCACGCCCGTACCCGATTCCCGGAGTGCGGGGAGGAGTTGAGATGCTGCGGCGCCGCAGGGGAGAATGTGGTATTTGGATGAGATTCCCTCGGCGACGGCCTTGGCGCGAAGTTTGTCGTGGAGCCCGGTGCAGGGTTCGGGGCCATAGATTGTGCTTATTGAAGGTGAGCGTAGGAGGGGCATCTGGGTGCCTGTTCCTGGTCCGATGTCTAGGACGATCCCGTTGGCTGTGCGAAGAAGGGGTGGGATTAGATCGGACGAGCCGTTGGTGTTTCGGCCTGGTTGAAAGGTGTCTGTTTCTGTTTCTGATACTGTTGCGGGTGGAGCAGCGTTTGGTGCTGGTGCTGGAGAAATAACGTTTGGTGAGTGGAATGCGATTATAATTATACTCAAATATGTATTTGATGAGAGATTCGCGCATTCTCGTTGGGAATTTTTCATGGCAGGGGAAAGATTTTATTTCATGATGGAGATGATGACGAAGGCCAGAATCTATCATCGGTTTCTTGGTCATTCGTCAGGGTACGTACTGGAAAATTCGACCCAGAATCGACCAAATGCTTCATCGCGTAGTCGATGAATTTGGAGGATAGGCGCGAAGATCTCGCCTTTCTTGAAGACAGCTTCTGCGCATACTCGGATGTAGTCTGATTATTGATAATGTTAGCGGGATTCTCATTCGCCGTAGAGTATAGGGAGAGGCGAGGGATATGTATAGTGCAATTCTTCAACAGATGTGATAGAAGCTCCTATTGACGTCTTTTGGAGCGTATGGAATTTTGAATATATGGAATAAAGCAATGGAGGGCATGCTTTCTTTTCAAACACCGAATGTAATATCAAACGCCGACGGACACAAGTGGAAGAATATCGAGGGTATTGTAATAAACGAGCGATGAGAAGGTTACTCACGAGACATAGCCCATGTCATGAGCTGGGCAGGCTCAAGCATGCCCTTGAGTCTATCTCCTAACGGTGGGGGAGTCGTCATGATGGATGATTCTTTATTGATCAAGTGAGGGGAGAATTGGAGAAGTAGTTGAAGATGGACCCGCCAGAAACCAAAATTAGGGCCCGGGAAGACCCCAGTCACGTGACATGGATCTGGATTGAGGACCAGACAGTGGCATATTGAATGGGGAACAACCCACTACTATATTTTACACTGCTCCCATAGTAGAAAAAGACAAGGACACAGAACCATCACAAGCACTGGTAAACGGGCTATTTTGAGTTTGCTCACGCTCTAGTGCAGATGGCACAACAATGAAGAGAACACGATCACAGGGAAAAGAGTGGAACAGTAATCGAGACGGAATTATCAACAAAAAGAAATATAGTCAAGTCCTCTGAGCAGACTGGAACGTGGCTGAACGGATACACAGCAGTGAAAATGAATCAATGAAGGACGGTGATAGGAGATGATGCGTGGTCTGAGACATGCAGGAAAAGGAAAGGTAGGTTATTCAAATGAGTAGTACTAGTAAGTAGGTGGGGATAAGGGGGCGGGGAACCACAACCCCAAATCATTCAGAAGGTGTAAAAGAGGTCATCATCACCGTGTCTTCTATCATGACAAGATGTATGCAAGGCGGCACAGTGATGGTTAGAGAACTGCTTGTCGGGCGAGTAAACCGAAAAAAAGAGAGATTGGAAGAGGGGGAGAGAGACCCATGGCAATTATATGACCGACGCAAGCCGTCATCGTGGTTTGAGGACCAGCCCACAAACTGAGCCAAGTCAATTTTGATGCAATGTTTTTGTTTCAGTTTCAGTGGTGGTGGGAGTGCTGGCGATCGACCCTTGGACTAAACCGACTGGTGCGAGAGAGGGAGCCAACGTCGTGTTTGCCATCGCAGCACGCACGGACATTTTCGAGTCTCTCATCATCTTCAGCCTCGTGGCCAAAGTTTTCCACACTGTCCTGGCCGCGAAGACTTCCATTATGAACGCTATCGGCTTGGCCATGGCGTCCCTTCAAGCTAGCAATCGAGCCTCGAATCGAGCCAGTAAGGATTGTGCTGAGGCGAGACGAAGATCGTTGTTGTCCTTCCTCGGGCACCTGTAACGAGGCATTGACGCCCGGGGAACTGAATGCGGGAGACGCGCGTCCATGGGTTCCAGTGGACCGCATGGACATCGCGGAGGCTGCCCGCTGTTTCGGTGCTGGGCGACGGCTGTTGTGGGACGCAAGAGACATCCGACCTGTCTGGCGAGAAGCCGAGCGGAAACCGGGGTTGAATTCATCAATATCATCCAAAGTCACATTGTTCTCACTGTCGTTACAGTTATCATTCGACTCTCGCAAAAGGAGATACGACAATGCATTGAACCAAGTCTCGTGTCTTTGGCTCGTGGTAGCAGTGAATCGCACACGACGGCCAGGGCTGACAACCTCCAAGCTTCTACAGTGTAGGCCAGGAGGGTATGGGTTGTCGTCCGCGAGAACCTTCACAGCCTCAATAGGAACGCTCTTTGTTCGAAGTTCGCTCTTTCCAGCTGTTTGAGGATCCTGCTCACTCCAGTACAAAGTACGCGTATAAGGGTGAACCCAGAAGTAGCGTCGATGACGGGTTGACGACATGTTTCCTGATCCGGTCTTCCGAGTGTACTTCCACAAAAATTCACCAATCATGGTCTGTGTGATTGCTTGGATCATGCGGGGATCTGTGTTAGGACCATATCCATGGGGCATAGGACCAGCGTGAGGGTTGGTCATGTTAAACCGCTCCTCCAGCTCCGATGCAAATGAGGAAACGGAAGACCTTCTTGACAGTTGGCTTTGGCTGCTTCTCCTCACCCGCGCTTGGGTAGAAACAGACCTCGTTGAGCCTGGCCGAGGAACTTGGTCTCCTGGGGTTCGGGGACCTTGCACATTCATGCGATAGGCGGAAGCCGGCGCCAAGGGAGGGCCCATCGTGCCTGGGGATGGGGGAGGGGGCATGTCGATTGACTTCTTCTCGGCGGCCAAGATGGCCTCACGGTGGTCGGCAGGCAACGGCGGGTGAGCGCTAAGATTCGATGCTTGGCTAGTGGCGCTGTCAGGTCGTTGTTGCCCGGGGGTCAAAGATCTAGCTGATGACTGCCCCTGAGGGCGAGGTCGGAGCTTAGGAGTGGCGAAAGGCGATGCTGCAGTAGCAGTAGCAGCCGCCGCTGCTGCTGCCCCCACAACAGTCATGTTTCTTGACTTGCTGTCGGCGGAGGAAATTGGACGCGCAGCCTCGCGTTCAATGAGGATCTGATCAATCTGCTGCGAAGACAGGATGGTCTGTGAGCCTTGATCCATGCTCACAGAGCCCGGTGTTTCTGTCGCAGACTGGGGTAAGGCATTGCCAGAAACGTCGCTCAAAGCCAGGCCAATGCTTGTGGGTCGATCCTTTGCACCGGTGCTATCACGTTCGCGGGTAGGCTCAGTATCATCTTCATTAGTAGTCACAGGAACAGGCAAAGCAATCGCCGCTGTCTTTGGCTCCTCCATGGGTTCTGTCTGGATACCCAATTCTGCCATCAGAGGAGCGACTGGTGGTACAGACTTGACGGGCTGGGTTTCGACTGAGCTTAAGGTAGACACCGATGGAGTTGGGGGAGTGAAAATCGTAATTGGCGTAGGCACAACTGGCTCCGTCGAGGCAGGGTTGAGCCAAGAGATGCTCAATTCTGGTATGACTGGCTCGGAAACGGGCTCTGGCACAGGAATTTCGATCAACCTCGGCGCAATCGGCTCCGTAGAGGCGGAATTCAGCATAGAGATGCTATAGTCTGGGATGATTGGCTCGGGAACGGGCTCTGGGGCAGGAATCTCGATCAGCCTCGGCGCGATCGGCTCCGTAGAGGTGGCATCCAGCATAGAGATATTCAAATCGGGGATGACTGGCTCTGGCATGGGAGCAGGAATGATGATGGGTTCTGGTACGGGAGCTGGCTCGGGGTGTTGAGGCTCCACGGGTTCGGTGTGCTGAGTGGAGAGAGTGGCAAGTCCAAACTCAGGTAGAACGACCTCGGGAACTTCCAACACTGGCTCTGGCTCAGGAAGGCGTGCCTGAATAGGCTCGGTGGAGTTGGTGAAGAGAGAGGACAAAGAGATCTCAGGCAACTCTTTCACTGGTTCCACAATCATTGGCTCGGGCCCAGGCACGGTAGCTAGGACAGGCTTGGTGGTTTGGGATGAGATCGAGGATACATTAAATTCCGGAATCTCGGGCTCGGGAACCTCATGTTTCACGGGCACAGTCTCGTCTCCATGAAGATAGGTAACTTCCAACGTAGGCCAGCTGGGGAAAGCAGGCACCGTCTCCTGTGAAGAGATAGCTGCGACATCGAGCTCTGGCAGTTCGGCCTGGGTGCCAGCCTCCACTCGCTGAGACTCAGAACTCTCATCCCAGGCCATCTTTGGTGGAGTTGGAACATTAGAAAGGTGGTCGTTATCGACAATAGGTCCTTTCAGCGGTGTCCACTGGGTGCCTGAGCTGACCAGTTTAGGGGTCTCCTCGGCTTCAGATTCGATTTCACGATCCAAGGTCTGGTTTCTCTGCGGAGTAGCCGGAGAACCCATCGGAGTGACCTCTCCAATGACAGGAACAGGGACATGGGCAGCCTTGGGGGTTTGCGGCTCCCAGGGCTCAGTCATCATACCGCTGTCTACCATGATAGGCTTGGGGAGATCGTTAAGAGTAATTTCAGAAGGTCTGCGGGAGCCAGGGGTTGCAGCTTGCATGCGTGGTGTCGAAGCCTGCGATACGGCTCCTTCGTCCTCTTCCTCCTCGCCACCTTCAAGCTCTGCCAGCTCTGCAAACAGACTTTGACCCTCTCCAGCCATTGGTTGTTGTTCAAAGCTGGGTGCAGGAGAGTTGCGAGCACTGGATGGACGGCTGCTGGAAGCCATAGGAGCCTCCCCAGATGGGCGAATCCGTCTAAGCACACTTCGCTTAGACCTAACACGCGGTCGAGAGATATGCGTTTGGCTAGGGGAAGGGAATCCACTGTCAGTCTCATCGTCATCTGATGTAGAGGCCGAGCTGTGGTAGGAGCTTCGATCACGGGCTTTAGCCATCACCAAAGACGAGGCAACGCGGTTACGAGGAGTATTTTGCACATTGTTCTCGGTTTCGGTGAGGTCCGCAGAGTCGCTACTATCGTCTGCCATGCTTTCCACACCAGTTTGGAAGGCCTCGCTCTCGGTTGCGGTCGCACGCTCATTTGCCGTCTCAAATCCATCTTCAGCTTCAGTAGCAGTTTGATAGACATCACTGGGTTCGTCGGGAGAATGCGCGCCTGAACGGCTTCTAGAGGCGCTATCCATTGCCACTGGGCGGGATGGACTAATCTGGCCGGCGTTATCTTCCCAGTCAGTGTCGTGAAGTTCAACCATGGACGTTTCCTTGCGGCCTGCGCCCAAAAGGTCGGGTCGTGCAGGTTTCCGGAAAGAGTCATCCTTCTTCTTCAATGGTTTCTTGGTTCCATTAGGCGCGGCGCTTTCACGGCGGCGCTGCTCAACCTCATCTCGGGCATCTTGCAGCATGCGCTTGAGCTCAATCTTCTCGGTCTTCTCTCGGTGAATGGTGCTCTTAAGATTCTGAATCATCCGATGAGCGTGTCCGAGGGAGCTCTTGAGTGTTTCGGATTCCAAGTGACCGTGTCGAGGTGTAAACTTGTTTGGCGACGGAGGGGGAGAATTGTCTGGGGTGGTTTGTTCGGGCTCGTCACCATTCATGTCATCCGGAAGGTCTCGACCACCCTGTGATTCATGTTGACGAATACGCATTGCAACCGCCTTGGCCAACTCTTGGTTCTGCGAGGTGAGTTCTTCCAGCTTCTTCTGAAGGGCCGATTTCTCCAGATCACCAGCATTCAGATTCCGACGCAGGAGGTGGACTTCGGTATCATTTGACTTCTGAGTAATTGCCTGGTCCTCTAACAGCTTCGCATTGGTCTGTCGGAGCTCCTCCAATTCACGTTCAACGGCATTCTTTTCTGCGCTTGAGGTGTCAAGGCTGCTATTAAGCTTCTGCTCACGTTCTGTTGCATCTCGAACAGCCGCCATCAGCTCATGAGTTTGAGTCTCCAGGGCCCAGTTTTCATCTTTGTAGCGCTGCTCGCTGTCGTCGAGGGCCCGTATGCGTTGGGCATAGCCTTCCGCTTCAAGCTCCAAACGTGACTTCTCGAGGTTGACAGACTTGAGGGATTCCTCGCGTTCAGCCAAGAGCGCCTGTAATTGGCGGACTTGGGCGAGTAGAGAGGTGGATATCTCGGTCGCGAATTCGATATCGTGTACGCGGTTTGACGGCTGGTTGCGTTGCTTGCGAGATGGAACACTGACTTTGCTGGGAGAGTTTGTTGCCTGTCCGGCAAAAAGAGCGGGGCTGATAGGTGACTATAAATGAGTGTTAGATTGGGCGGCCATGGTGAGCATGTTGCGGTCATCAGCTACTGACCTTTTGGTCAAACGACGGGGTACCCGAATGGGCATCCTCGGAACCTCCAGCCAGCCGTTTTGGGCCTAGAAATGCGCGCGCCGATTCCCGGCCGATCTCATTATACTCATGCTCCAGGTCAGCAAGTCTCTTTCGCAGCTCCGGGCCCATCTCGCCCTCATCCTGCTGCTGTTCGACCTCTTTCAGTTGCTCTGATAGTTCTCGCTGTTGGTCGATGAGGGCCGTGCCTAATTTGGATGCTTCTTCAAGTCGACGTTCGGTTTCCGCGAGATGAGCTTCAAGGGCTCGCTTGGCCTGAGCGGGAGAGGAGGCATTGAGGCTGAAGAGCTGTGTATCGAAGGACGAGTACCGATGGGATTCACGAGGGGCGGCATGTTGTCCCACATTCGAAACGAACGGATCCTCCATCATGGAGGCAAGGGAGCTGTTCGCTCCAGGGTTGGAAGTGGTCATAATCCGAGGTAGCGGTACCGTGCCTCACGCGGCGTCCGAATCCCCCTGCTGTACGAGGAGATGTCGTTCGCCAGGAGAGACGTACGGAGAGCGGCGCGGTTTTTCGTGGTAGGAGAGGTGTAGTATGTTTCACGCGAGCATCGTTCGAAATCGCGCGCTTCGAGAAGGTGTCGCAGAGAGAGGGCCTCTCACCAAGTCAAGATAATCGAGCCGACCAGCGACCGCGGATCGTCAAGTGGCACCACGTGCGAAGATGCGGGTGCAACGGGGAGAAAAGGAAATGAGAGAAACGAGAGGTTGTGAATGGTGAAATTGGAAGATCGAAATCACCAACTCTTGACGGATCCGTGAGGAACCCCGGGCGGAGTCGATTCAGGTTCAGGTTCAAGTTCCAGGCGCGTAGATGTGCGATGCAGTCAAGCACAACACTGCGCGATCTGCAGGAGAGATCGCCCGCGGAATCTCGATCGGGTCGTCGAGTGAGGAGAGAAAGGGAATGGAATAGGAAAAACAATGAAAGGCAGTAGTACTAAATGAAAAGGAAAGGAGAGGCGAAAGGGAGTGTCGAGGGAGTCGGAGGTTGGTGGTGGGCGACTTGGGCGGGGAGAAGCAAAAGGGAAGAGAAGAGGAGATTCTGGCCCAAAAGGTACTGCAGCGGCTGTCTGCTGGCTGCAGGCGAGGGTGCAGCGACTAGTAACCGATGGTGTTGAATGGCTGTGATTATTAAATAGGGGTATATAGAAATAAAACAAAATAGGTAGATGTAAATATGAATATAAATATTATGTTTATCTTTTTACATCAATCCTCCACCTTACCCAAATTCTAATCAGTAGTGTACTACGGTATGTCGTGAGTATCCCTCGATCCCATTGGATGTGCCGAGTGTTTGTGTTGTTGTTTTCTTTTGTACGCGTTCCGTGTTTGCCTTGTTTGCATTGCTGACTCACCATTCGAGACTCTTCCGTCGGAGATACCTAGCATTGATTTGATATCATAATCAGTCCAAGTTTCCCTTTTCTCTTTTACAAGACTCTCACCTCCATAATCGTCAACATGGCCGACGAACCCGCTGACCTCGCTCCCCAGTTCGGCTTCAAGAAGCGCTCCAAACCCAAGGCCAATATGCGCAAGAAGCCCGCCACTCCGCCGCCCGCCTCCGATTCAGACTCTGGCTTTACCTCCTCCGATGACGAAGAAGGCCGTCGCATCAAGAGACGCCGCAAGAATGTCGCCGTGACTGCTTCCTCCGCTGCCAACGTCAGAAAAGACAAGGGTGCCGAACAACCAGCCAGCGCCGCTCCGGTTCCCTTGACCTCCAGTAACGATGCGACCAAGTCCTCCAACTGGTACGATGAGGATCTCAGCGCAAAGAACCTCCTCGGGTCTACCAGAGCTCGCCCGGGAAACCCAGACGCTGGCGACGATGCGGCTCCAGATGGAACTTACAAGGGATCGGCCAATTACCAATCCTTCATCCAAAAGAACCCGGATGCGCCAAACAAGAAGTTCGGTCCGATCAAGGCATCTACAAACGTGCGAACAGTAACCGTGATGGATTTTGCCCCGGATGTGTGCAAGGACTACAAGCAGACTGGGTAGGTCTTCCTCCAATACTGCCTTGGGCAGAACCGCTTCCTGTTGACGAACATACACTAACTGCTCTTCTTTTTTCTTGTTCAGATTCTGTGGTTTCGGAGATTCGTAAGTCGTCTTAACTGATTCACCCCCGAATATGATCTAGAAATACTAACACTCGGTTCTAGTTGCAAATTCCTCCATGCGCGCGAAGATTACAAACAAGGCTGGGAGCTGGATCGCGATTGGGAAGTCGGGACCAATGGGAAAAAGTTAAACGGAAGGGTGGTGTCGCAAAGGAAAGGTGCCGGGAAAACAGCTGAAGACGATGAAGATGACGACGATGACGAATTCCTTGAAAGCATTCCATTTGCCTGCATCATCTGCAAAAAGCCCTACACAAACCCCATCATCACGAAATGCGGTCACTATTTCTGCGAATCTTGCGCTTTGCAGCGATACCGCAAAAATCCAAACTGTGCAGCATGCGGAGCGGGTACTGGAGGGGTTTTCAACGTTGCGAAGAAGCTTAATGCGCTCCTGGATAAGAAACGCGAACGGGCGCGCAAGGCACGCGAAAAGGCAATTGCCGAGGGAGAGGAGGTCAGTGATGAGGAGGAGGGGGACGATTGAAAAGAAAAAAGCATTTAAGAGACTGCAGCTGGACTGTATATAATCAATATAATGCCGAGGGATTTGGGGAATATCCTTGCATGTTGTGTATGGATCAAAACTTGGAAACCTCTTGAGTCACCTTTGACCTTGGGAGAGATCGAATAAATAGAAGTTGCCTCTCGATATACCTGGTAGAGATATTCGGGGTTCAGTCATTTTCTTTAATGGGAATCTTCTCTCTCTAATAGTCCTCCTGATACTGTAGGTTACCTACACTACTCCATGGGCAGGTGACTGGAGTACTAATTCTTCCCCACAACCCCAAACTATCCAACCTCCAACCTCCAACCTCCAATCTTGGCAGTTGATCTTCTCCCCAACCGATCCTAGTGCCCTAGTGAGACATCAATCCATGCTTCGTTACTCCGTACTTGGAATCGAGACCCTTTTTCCAAATTGGCACGCGGTAATTTCAACCGACGGGATTTAGACGTGCCCCGCCACCAATGAGGCGTCCTTGGCCCGGTCTGTGCTCCGATACGCATCCCATCTCCTGGTGGCAGCGCAGAGATAGCTCTTCAGTTATCGACGCAGGAATCACTAGAACCCGCTGTCAACCAAGCAAAATGCCGCATACAGCAAGGGTGTCGAGCAACTTACGCAATGCTCCTGATCATCGTTACAGAAATCCGGTTCTACAGTCCTGGCCCCTTCCCCATTCTCTGGGGCAGTGTTCTCATGCACCCACGGAAAAGGGACCCCTCATCGCTCGCTTGTTTCTCCAGTTTCCTCATATTAGCGGAGCAACACCGAAAAGCCAAAAGCGGCCGTGCCATTTATTGCAATGCTGATCGAGCATTGGCCCATTTGGTGTGGTGGGCCCATTCTGTCATCGCCACACTGTGCCGTCCATGTGTCAGAACCCAAATTAACCAGCGTCCTTGAGGTTTCGCTGGGGATTCCCTATCATGCAGAGTATGCATGCGGCCCTGGTTTTCTAGCTCTCAGGGGTTCGATTCAATCTCTCCGTCAAAGTTATTGTATCTACGACTACGGAGTAGGCTACAGCAACTTGACCAATGTCCAGATAACCATCCATGGAGTCTTAGGGGGTTACCCGAGCGCCCCACACGGCATGTCTCCCTAACCAATAGCGCGGTGGAGAGGTACGTACCCTCCTTTTGCGACGACGTTCTGCACGGCAGTACTTTTTCCCAGCCTTGGCCCTTTTGAATTGTTCCCAAGAATCCTCTGCTCGCCACGTGCAAACCATGGAACTTCTCACAGGGCGCATGGGAAGCGCTACCCTTTGATACCATTTAGACGGGGGCCCAAGCTGCCACCCGCCTGCAGATTGGCTATAAACCTTGCGCAACCAGCGGTAGCTGCGCATCTATTCCCCATTCTTAAGTTCAATTGTTCCAATCAACTTGTCGGACCCGCCGCCAATTCAAGAGGGGCGGCGCTACGCGACCAAGGCCAAGCTTTCTGCTAAAGGCCAGAGCAAACGCTCAACACTTCCCCCCGGCCTGACTGCAATCCCTAGCCCCTCCCAGCTCCCCTGAACCGCCTCTCCTGTGGCCAATGACGTGTGTTGTGATCGGGACTTTAAGTTAAACGTGGTTTAGACTCCAGGATGGCGAAAGGCCCCGGGAGTTTATGGGGCTCACCCCCCTTCCTGTCTTGCTTTTTTACAGTTTAGGCTACTCCGTGCTCCCAGATCGCACGGGACGATATTCCAATTTCACTTTTCTCTCTCCTATAATCCTCTCCATTCAATCCCTTTCCTTCTTCTCACACGAGTTGTTTGTCCCTTTATTCCGTGTGGAATCTGTGACAATCAATCCCTGGCTCTCTTGGCTCTCCTCTGTCGTCTCCTGCCTGCGTTTTCGCAGCCTCCTCTTCATCAGTTCATTCCACATCAATCTTAATATTACTTTCCAACACCCTTCTGCACCTGGCTCCGTTTGATAATCAATGGATTGTTTGTCTCGGTTAAGGTGATCCTCATACTTGCATACGGATTTCGGTTTGAGGGTGTGGGAAAGGGCTCGAATACCCTCTTCGTGGTCACCATGAAGGGTGGCCTACGATTTGCGATATGTATATCGGTTATGTTGATATTCTCGCTGTATCTTTTGGAAGCACATCTTCAAGATATTTATAACCAGTATCGCGCTGGCGCATATTTGGTGGAGTGGTTGAACCGAAACGATGTCATTGAAGCACCAGTGCCGATTCAAGGCAACCCGGGAGACAAAGTCATCGTGATGGCCAAGCTAGCAGAAGAACATACAGATTGGGTTCAGGAGGAGCTCCCAGAGTGTGTACAATCGTGTTCTCTCTTTATATTCCGCGCAAATCGCATCAATACTAATGTGTCTTCTGCAATAGCTGGCAAAGGGCCCTTTACATAGTGAACCCTACCCAAGACATGCGATCCAGTAACGAAATCCTTACGACCCCTTTCAATAAAGGCCACGAGGCCATGGCCTACCTAACCTATGTCATTGATCACTACGATACACTGCCCTCCACAATCGCCTTCCTCCATGCCCACCGCGCCGGGTTCTTAATGGCATGGCACGTCGACGCCCCGCTCCACGATAATGTCCTGGCGATGCGAAGTTTACAGACGGACTTTGTCCAACGAAATGGATATGTCAACCTTCGCTGTAATTGGAATCCAGGCTGCAAGGAAGGCCATCGCTTCAATCAACATGTCACCGAACAGGTCTGGTGGGATATCTTCGAGGGCACGAGTACTCCGCCGCTAAACATGTCCTCTCCATACGAGACCGAATCGTATGGCGGAAAATACATGCGAAAACCCACCCAGATCGGCGCCGCGTGTTGCGCTCAATTTGCGGTTTCGCGAAACCAGGTGCATGCGCGACCGCGGGAGGACTATATCAAATTCCGACAGTGGATTATTGAAACCGAGTTGAATGATGCTTCTTCCGGGCGAGTGATGGAGTTCATGTGGCACGTCATATTTGGAATGAACTCAGTCTAGTAAGTGATGACTTCCACTTGGGTTTTCGGGATATAGCAAGGGCTAACGACGTTTCTTCTTCACCTTTAGTTGTCCCGATGAGCAACTTTGCTACTGCCAGGTTTATGGCAAATGCTGAGCCAAAAGCTGTCGCCTTCACCTTTTTTCCTGCCAGTGTCTCGGCTAAACTTGCTTCTCGTCTTCGTGCTTTTGATTTCACCCCGACTATACATCTGTCGATATTTTCGATACCCATGGTCCGAGGCTTATTCGTCATTCGTCTCAGACATATCCTCGCTAGAAGGATTACGGAGTTTATACGGTTTATTATGGATATTTTTCTTCCATTGCGTTCAAGCGCCAGGAGAAGGAATCTCCCACATTCGTTTGGTGTATATTTGTATGATTATTGAAGGGTACATACACACATTTCTGGTCATATTTACATAAAATGTACTGCACACGCAGTTCGGTTCGAAGAGAGACCAATTTAACAGCAATTCACAACAATCCAAGCCTTGAGCTCATGACCATATCTAGGAAACTGTTCTAATACACGCCTGGAGATATTCCTCAACCTGTTTCAAATCGTCGAGTTGCGCAACGACCCCCACATACCCATCCGGTCTGATCACGGCTAGTGCGCCATGCGCGGGGTCGACACCATAGATGCTATAAGCGTCGTCCAACGCCGCCCCATCATACAAGCGCATTTCCGAAGTCTGCTTCACACAAGCAGGGATGTCAATCCACTCAAAGGATCGATGGAGTCGAGGATGTAGTACGATTTGTTCGATGGTGGATGCGGGGAATTTGGTGACTAGCATAGCCGTCCTTTCGAGAGCCTTTGCCGAGACACTATCCCGATCAAGCAAGTCTTGCGAAGCAAGGCATAGAACTCGGAAGCGTGCCGTAGAGGGCGTGTCTGTATCATTTGTTATCTGAACTGCCCGAAAACGAATCTACTTGGAAAACGACTTCGATCTTACCGTCGTGCAAATCCCTTTGGCCCCCATCCGCATGACGTAGCAGTTTGACGTTGAGTAGGCGGCGTCCTGGCCGAAGAATTCCCGAAAGGTAGTCCGTGCCCCGGACGGGACTTGATGAGGGATTCATATCCCGAACAACAAGTATGTTCTCTGGATACTCTACGCCACAGCCGCTGGTGAAGCCGTTGTTCAATTTGAAGGCCTGCTGAAATTCTTCCTGCGTGAGACCTTCTGTTGCGCCCATCTGGCCGGAGAACATCGTAGAGAATTTTCGGTCAAAGTCAATGAGTTGTTGGGCTGTTTCATGACGTTCTGTTTGGTATGTGTTTAGCAATGGTGTTGGATTATCGGAGGTTGATGGTGGTGCAAGTCCGTTGATTTGATAAATGAGTTTCCAGGCTAGATTGTATGAATCCATCATCGAGACATTCATTCCTTGACCAGCCTAGAAAATTTATTAGCGAGACCACTTTGGGCGGCTTCATTGGATTTGATAGATACCTTAGGGCTGTGGGTGTGACAAGCTGTGATGTAAAGTCAATTTGAATTCTTCATAGAGGTATTACGGCGAATCGAACGTACCGTCACCAACAACAAACACACGTGCGGCATTTTTTGAATCTTTGACAATGAACTCAGGCAAGACTCGCTGGCCAATCTGATAAGCAGCCCACCAATCGATGACCCCATCCTTGGGCCGGATATAGTAAGGCTGCATGGCATCCGCAGCTTGCTTCAGAATACCCTCCAAAGTGATTTTGCTTCTTCGCTGCCGTGCATCGTCTGCCTTGGAGCCAGTTTCCCCGGCTGGTAGCTGATCATCTTCTGGAGGAACGATATCAGGGACATGGACATATAGCCGAGTAAGATATTCACCCGTAGAAATTCTCTCTCGCGGAATGACCATCACCGAGCCCGCAGGAGAATGAATCCCACAGCGACGGCGAATGTCGGGGAAGTTGGTGTCAGCAACGAGATCAACAACGCCCCATATATGGTCAAGAGACTCTCCTTCCAGCTTTAACCCCAATGATTGACGAACAACCGAGTGAGCACCATCTGCACCCACTAGATATTTAGTCCGCACAGTTCGCTCAGTGCCATTTGTTTTCATGGTCACTACAACTGGAAAGTCGGAATCGCCATTCTCGTCAATCTTCACATCAACCAATTGTGTATTACGGAGAACACCTCTCTTCGAATATCGCAGGAGATCCGTTTCCATGATTCTTTCGATACGCCCCTGATGAATGGTGGCTTCGTATTTGAAGCGTGCAGGAGGAATTACCTCCGGCATAACAGCCGTACGCTCAATGATTCTTTTCTTGTCGGGAGATGGATTCCAAAATGCAAACTGCCACATATGACAAGCCTCATTTTCGATCTCATCTGAGATGCCTAACGTTTTGAAGACCTCGAGCGTCCTGGGTTGAATGCCATCTGCTTGGCCCGATTTCAATGTACTTGGCTTTGCATCGATACAGAGGAGAGACTCATCGCTGAGGCCGTAACGGGCAAGAAGTAGGTCGAGCATTAAACCTGCCGGTCCTGCCTAAGAAAAGGGAACACTTCGTTTAGCTATGTTTGACTGGCCTGGGACGGAGCTACATACTCCAATGATAATCACTTCATATTTTTCTCCGTCATTTTCATTGGAAGAGAGAGGAGGAGAAAGCCTG
This sequence comes from Penicillium pancosmium, assembly GCA_031761475.1. NCBI lineage: Eukaryota > Fungi > Ascomycota > Eurotiomycetes > Eurotiales > Aspergillaceae > Penicillium > Penicillium pancosmium. The sequence continues at coordinate 25,522 of JAVMSB010000048.1, read as the reverse complement.
GGTAGTGGCGGAGCAAAAGAGGGCAAGATCCTAAGGTCTCGAGCAGAAGAGGAATATTCTGTAAAGACAGGCATCGTATTCAGAGGGTAAGGTGTAGCTAGGTGACGAACTGGAAACTGTCAATCATCTTCGATAAAAGGCTATCCGGATCTTATTTATACCGTTTCATCTACCGATCTCTAATTCCGCTTCTGCTGTTCCGATATACCGACTCTGTACCGGAGATGGTCCACCCCCACAAGCCTCTCACTGCGGGGGGAGGATGCTTCGGTTGCGGGGAGCTAATCAGGTGATCACCATCTTTATGCAGGTAGCGAAACATAGCTTTAATGGGAAGTCTCTAGAGTATATCGCCGTATCATTTGTAATGCAGAATGTTGCCAGAGTTACTATGAAGGATGTGACGAGAACGGTAATACTAGGACAATACCAAGGCTTTAAGGCTTCTTCTACCATACTGATAGATTTTGAAATTAATGCCGATGCAAGCTCTACCAATTTTTGAGTAAATTAATACGAGTAAGATAATTCAAGATGAAAGCAAATGTCAAATAGAAAATACAGTACCGCCGTTGACGGGTTTCTTCCAATGTTGGAATTGACGAGTCCCACATGGGGTGGGGTATCACCCCGCAACTTCTTCTATAAACTTGCGGGGTGACTACGTAGCTTCCTGGCAGTCATGTCCACAGTAAAGTTTCAAAAGGCCAGTCAGTTAATAAGAATAAATTTGGCGAAAGAAATGATTAAGCATTCTTCAAGCCATATCACACCAAAAATCATTATGTTCAAGACCTCCGACTCTCTATTCGGCGATTTGCTCGGTGATGAAGGTAAATTGGACCCATACTTTCAAAATCCGCCGGGTTAGTACAAGGGGACGTGCCTTTCCAGACTTCGTGCTGTAAATAATTCCCATTCGACTCGAGGGCCCGGCTTTTCTTTTGATTTTCTCTTGCCCTTCCCTGGATTATTAATAGGTATTACTTTCTTTTATCCAAATGATGACCCTGAATTTTCCCCACGAATCAGTGATTTCCGTTTTAGGAACCGACTGGGACAGATTTATCTACGCTGGGGCTTATAAATGGAGATACATATGAGGCGTGGGTTACACAAATTCGCATTAGAGTCTTGGTTGGTCCTTAGGGTATACTCGCCAAATTTCAGCTTTAGGTATTCATTAATAGTATTGTACGTGATGAAACTCCTGATTTCTACATATATAGCCCAAGTGAGGTGATTGTTACTCGTAAAGAAGCTCAAAATACCATATCATCCCAAACTTGTTCTCCCCTTCTCTTCTAATGCCGCAGAAATCACACCGGCGAAAGCCTTGGAGATCCCCCAACGCCCACCCCGCTGAAGCAAATCAATTAACCTATACAAATGATCGAAGTCCGCAACGACAGATCCCTCTGAATTATGCGTATATTCAGGAAAGCAATGTGCCCGAGAAGCACTCTCACCTAAGAGCTCGATCTCCGGCGAGGCGAACGCCTGGGCACAAATAATGTGTTTTGGTGCGTGGTGGGCAACACATAGATAGGTTAGCGCCGCGGAAAATAATGCTCGCGGAACATGAATTGCTGGCTCAGAGGAGATACTCATACGCTCAAGATAGTGTGTAATCAGGGATGCGTGAACCAGACAACGACTTGCATTCAGGGAGCTGGCCCATTCTCGTACTGGCATTGATGCTTCGAAGACTGGATGATGTCCATCTCGACCGATTGATTGCTCTAAAAGATCTAGATCGGCATAAAGGGATATGAAGATCGAATGCCAGAGGACTGGAAGGCAGAAGAGATCTTGAGTTTCCGTGTAGTAGGTCTTCCACCATTTGATCAGCAGGTCTGAAATTTTTTGGCAAACTAGATGATCAAATTCGTCGGATTGTTTGGCATCGATGAGGCGGGCATTAATACTCTCGAGAAGACCGTATGCTGTAAAGCGAGAATGTCGGCCAGTAATGGGAAAGGAGTCCAGGGAACGGTGTGACCGGGAGTATAGGAGGCCACGAGGTTGGGACTGTCGCGATTGACGATATAGAGTTGCCCATTTCGAAGCCGTAGGGGCTGAAAATAAAGCATCTGATGCCAGTTGAGGAAATTGACGAAATCGGTGATTGCGAATCGGTTGGTGGTGTAATAAAGTTGCGAGCTCAGCGTCATGAATGTGCAGTGCTACTTGCACTCGAGCTCGTTGCTCACATTCAATCCATCGATGCCAGCTGCTATCCATATCGTCCTCATCGAGAAGATCACCAGTGCAGTGGCGAAGAGCTCCCAGTCTATTTGCTTCACGTGCCCACGCAACTACCGTTCCGTGAAGTACGTCTGCTAAAACAAGATACTTAGGCTCTCCTGCTAAAATGGCATAGGTCTGGCCTAAAATCGCGGCTTGGACCATGGAGAATGCATCTGGGTGACTTCGCGATATGAAAGATTCCCAAGAAGCCAATATTGCCTTATTGAGCCGTTCAAATATTCTAGCCCCCTGAGCCAAGGCACGAGATGACCCAACGAATAAGCTGCCAATGGAGCATATCGACAAGAATAATAGTGCGTTTTCAGCGGTTGGCCTAAACGAAGGAGTATGAATAACTGGTAGTAGAGGATGGAAACGATGAAAATAGAGCTTAGCAAAGAGATTCAGCTGCTCTGACGTTGGCAACGCCTCATCTTCCATTCGTGGACGGAGTTTTTGGGAAAGGTCGGCTCGATACGACTCATTCGTATTTGTATGGCTTGTCCATGCTGAGTCTGATGCAGGAAAGTCTCGACTTGAATGATGCTCTCTTGGGGGAGACATGCGAGTGAACCATTTCCGTCGCACTGTTTCGTCGTTGGGAATCGCCGAGTCCACATCAGGAGCAGAACTTTGCAAGGGTGTTTCTATGTCTTGTTCCCCAACTGCCAGTTCATTCGTAGGAAATGCGTTTGGGATCTGTGCCCATTCCGAAATTGTAGATGTAAGTGAGAAATCTAAAGCCCCAACATCGAAGTCCTCTTCAAGGAACCAAGTTCCAAATTCCGATACGGTACGTGTATCGCTGGCCGCAACATCGTTGGTAGGAAATGGCATTGAATGTGCAAGTCCGACCGTGCCAGTTTGAGTCAAAAGGGGAGTTTCAGAGTTGACAGCTGAAGAAGCAATGCTGGGTTGGGGCTCGGGCGGGATTCCAGATAGATGCCTTGATGAATCTATCCCAGAATCAGGCGTCAGAATCGCAGGAGCGCTCATAAACCCCGGGGATGAGCCATCAAGGGACTGGTCATTTTGATCACTGTGGCTCCGCTCATGTCGTCGGAGTACGTCACTGTCTTGCAATCAGAATCAGATCTACATGGATGTTTTTAGTTAAGCCCACTTACCTGCGAGAATATAATTTACCACATACGGAGCAAGCGAAAGGCTTCTCTTTCGTATGACCTCTAATGTGCCTTGTGAGATGTTCCTTTTTAGAAAATACCTTGTTACAGGTGTAACATTTTCGATCCTCCCGTGCACGAACTCGATTCATTCTGGGGTAAGTTTGATCTGGAGGGTGCTGTGGCCGGCGGGGTGTCTCGGATGTCGTCGTGGAGCCTCAAAGAGCAAGGAACAAGAGGTCTGTAAGCGCGAAGCCCATAAGTTCAAAGTTAAGGAGTCTTCGAGTTCATAGAAAATGGGATAGATTTTTGAAGTTACACGTCCAAGAAATTGCACTTTCCATTGGAATGAAGTGATTGCGAAAGAAAGAATATGGGGTTCCCCACATCCCCCACATCCGCGCCACTTCGTTCATTAGTCAGACTAGTAGTACAAAAGCAGCACAAAGTCGACTAGGTAGAGTTAGAAGATAATGAGCTATCTAAGTGACCATGTGTGGTAGGTGCAGCTTGGAGTGAACAGCATGCCAATTATTGGTATCGTAAATGGATTTAGGAGCGTACAATTCACGGTGATATACTACGAAATGACTAAATCTGCAGGATTGGACTCATCATCTGCGAATGAGATAGAAGAGACGGAATAATTTCTGTCATAATTCGTTGATTGAATAATTTGCTGGAGGCTAGACTCGAATGCTTAAGTGTGGCTCAGATCTTCTCCTCGAAAAATTGCTCCACTCGGTCAACGAGATCGGCCTTTTTCCCAGCTGTGGCACGGCCATGAGCGGTCAGGAACTCTTTCAGAATGGGCATAGTGAGCTAATTTTATGATCGTTAGTTTCTTGAATCTGCGATCCTTATTTATCAGGAAGTGATAGCCTACCTTAGCGACCGCACCCCTTTCAAAGCTTCTTTTGACATCGTCATCGAGGTTGGTAGTCCCACCCTCGACCTTCACTCGCTTGCTGGGAGGATTCCCGGCATCTTGATCCTTTGGTCCTCGCTTGGCCAGGGTTGACTTTGTCGCCGCAGTTCCACCAAACATGCTTTTCGCATTCTCATCGACCAGTTCGGACCACGTCAGAACATAGTCGCCGGCGCGCTTCAAAACCAACATCAGTATCTCCTAATTGATTCTTTGGGTAGGAGCGGCTCACCTTGTCGATTTGTCGGAATTTGGGGATGGTTTTATCATCTGGGGTTTCGGGAACATCTTCATCCAAAGCCAGAGCCTGTAAGATACGATAATGCCATTGAAGAGCTGTAGAATTGTTATAGTTAGTATCTTTCCGCCAAAGTTCCCCGGAAACGAGGTATCATACAAGGATTTGGATATTTTTGAGCATCGTAGACTTTCTTCGGAAGCTCAAGTTGTCCAATAACGTTGCACATGGCGTCTACCAAGTCATCCGGGGGAGCATGTCGGGCATATTCTGGATTCTGTCGCACGTCATCGGCAAACGGCAGAGGTATCACCCACATGCCCGGTGGTACTTTTTGGACACCATTTTCATCCACTCTTTCTTCGCCAGCAACCATAGCAGCCAAGCATGGGGTAGCATTCTTGCGAGGAATAAACCAGACAAGAGCCAGCTTTTGATCTTTGAGAAGCTTTTGCTGGAGTGCTGAGAAAACGCGAGCCGAGCCGATATAGTCTTCCTCCGAAGGATAAATAAAAGTAGGATGCTTGACATTGGCCCAGATAGGCAAAGCGGAGAGGGGCTTGAAACCGATGATTCGGATGATGGGATCACCAAAGTTCCTGAGCGCTTGTTGCTCTTCAGTCGTGAATGTGACTTGTTCGCCTCCGAACTTGTATGCCTTACGGATTTCCGACTTCTCTACGACGTGTCCAGTATCATCTGCGCTTTGAGTCGTGATACCTTTGGCGATTTGCGGGGTCTCTCCGCCGAGCCAAACGTAGCAACTGCGCGCCGGCTCTTGTTTCTTGAGCAGAAGATAACCGTTGACAGAGATTCTGAAATCGGGGCCAAGCTCCAATGGCACGTTCGTAAAGAGTGACCGTCGAGGGACAGATCGTGAGTTGATACTTGACAAGAGGGAATTAAGCAATGAAATGCCATCCCCTTTTGCCGTCGCGGTGTTTGTATCTGGCTTCAGATAGGCAGGCGCTTCGCCGTCACTGGGTGCTGTTTTGTAGATGATATCCTATGAGAAATTCAGTACTTGATATCGCTATAGTCACTAGTGTAGTAACTCCAAGCCAATCCTTACGTCGTAGAACCTAGAGGTGTTGAAGTTGTGATCCGGTCGTGAAATAGGAAACAGATCTATTTCCACGCCAAGGTCATAGAGGTCTTTCGCTCGAACAAAAGAAGCTGAGCGTAGGGACTTGCTTTCAGCGTGGGGGTTATCTTCGTCTGTGACGATGAACAGTCGTCGTGAGAGGAAGTTCGGAGCCTTGGAGGTGAAGATTTGGTTTGCGCAGAACAGCACATTGGCCATGGACACTCGCTCTTCAGATGGCTTGAGTAACTTACGGGCCTCCTCCTCATCCTCTGCAAGCGCTCGAAGTGCCTTCACCTCGTCGGCGGATGGAATATCGAGATCAGTAAATAGGTAGCAATGTGGGTAGGATAAGTCGTCACGGCTCTTTCCATCCTCGTCGTAGAACTTGGAGGATTCGGTACCGTAGAGCAAGACGCCGATCATGTCATGAGGGTTCGAAATGATGCGTTGTTGCATCAAATGGTATGCGCATCTGAGTGCAGCGGAGGCAGGCGATACTTCGGTGGGTTTCTTAGCATCATTGGACGGCCGGGGAGTCAACATTGAGCTGCTAATATCGATTGCAAATAGGACGGCATCTTTGACTGATCGATAGCTCTATTGTCAAATTGAGAGTCAGTTGAAAGCTTTTGCATGTATACCGCGGAATCGGAATCGCCAAATGCGTTCATTGTTAGACTCACGGTCTCATCAACTTCCTCCTCATCAAAATCCTCCTCGTCCCGTGCGTAATTGTCATCTGCCATGGTGTCGCAGTGTGTGCTGAAGTGGTTGAAGAAGAATGGCAAGTTGAGGAGCAACTTGGACTTTCATGGCAGGTCACGGCCACCAAACAGAGGAACACCAGGCAGCTGCGCGATAAGGCAGCCGCGGGCAAATCAACGCGCTTCAACCGCGGGGAAGACGCGAAGGTCATGTGATACACCGCCTTTGGATGTGCTGACACCAACTGCACGCTGATTGGCCGTCGGGAAATGGACTCGCCGGGCCGCGGAAGCTGGAAAGCTGCGCTGAGAGTTGGGCCAACCTGGCAATCAAATCGCTTTTGGATCGTTCCCATCTGTCGACTTTTCACACTCATTCCATTGTCTTACACACCCAGTCATTCTTGTTTGACTATATCCAGATCAATCCATTCCATTTGATCCCATCCCATCCTCGGCACACCTTCCTCAGCGATGGCCTTTCGCAGTCCCTTCGCGATCTCTCGGCGGTTGTTGAGCGGCGCCACCCCCGGTGCTCGGCCACTGGCATGGAGCTGCGCCGCTTATAACAAAACTCAGCGATCTAACCTTGCGACCGTGGTACCGCCTGTTACTCAAGATGCAACAGGTTCAAAGGGCCCGACCGCTATGGTTTTTATGAACATGGGCGGCCCGTCGACCACGGACGAGGTGGAAGACTTCCTAAGTCGTCTTTTTGTATGTCATCTGGAATTGATTGCTGCTTCTCGATAGATTGCCAAATTCTCATGATTACATTGGCTAATTCTTTTCTTTCTTTTCCCCGTCACAGGCCGATGGTGATTTGATTCCTCTTGGGCGGTTCCAATCATATATCGGTCCAATAATCGCTCGTCGACGAACCCCAAAAATCCAGAAGCAGTACGCGGACATCGGTGGAGGATCTCCTATTCGAAAGTGGTCTGAATACCAATGCACCGAAATGTGTAAAATCTTGGATAAGATTTCCCCGGAGACCGCGCCGCATAAGCCTTACGTCGCATTCCGTTACGCCGCACCTCTGACTGAGACCATGTACAACCAACTACTCGCTGATGGGTTCGGCAATGGCAAGGGCGGTCGTGCCGTTGCTTTCACACAATATCCGCAATATTCTTGTTCCACAACGGGTAGCTCTCTGAATGAGCTTTGGAAGTGGCGCAACCGTCTGGAGGGAAAGCGGGCGAATGGCGAGGTGGACTCGGCTGGTGCAATCCAATGGAGTGTCATCGACCGCTGGCCGACGCACCCCGGCCTTGTTGAGGCCTTCGCCCAGAATATCGAGGCTCAGTTGAAGACCTACCCCGAGGAGAAGCGGGACCAGGTTGTATTGTTATTCTCTGCTCACAGTCTGCCTATGGATGTTGTCAACCGAGGTAAGTTGCTCCATATCTCTGGAGTCAGGGAAATTCCGATGCTGACGCCTTTCTTCAAGGCGACCCCTACCCTGCCGAAGTAGCTGCTACAGTCCACGCTGTTATGCAACGCCTGAAGTTCAGCAACCCGTACCGCCTGTGCTGGCAATCCCAGGTCGGTCCCAAGGCTTGGCTGGGTGCTCAGACCCAGGACACTGTGATGGAGTATGTGAAGCGCGGCCAAACAGATCTTATCCTTGTGCCAGTCGCTTTCACTAGCGACCATATTGAGACACTGTATGAGCTGGACTTGGAAGTCATGGAGGAGGCTAACAGCCCGGGTGTCAAGCGGGCGGAGAGTCTGAACGGTAACCCTATTTTCATCCAGGGTCTCGCGGATCTTGCCCACGAGCATCTGCAGAAGGGAGAGCCCTGCTCGGCTCAGATGACTCTGCGCTGTCAAGGATGCCGCAGCGAGCGCTGCCTGGAGCAGAAAAAGTTCTTTGCTGGTGAGCAGCATGGATCCCTGGTAATGTAAAGGGGATCCATCACTGCGCAATGATTTTCGGGCGGATTCAAGTTCGAACATGTAATTATAAAATTGGGAACGGGTTTTGGGCGTTTGGCTACATTTCGCATATTGAGCTACATAGTATTATACAGACCACTGTAACTAGTATCAACCTTGGAACTTGAAGCAATACACGATCGCACCTTTCAACAAGTGATTACTATGATTACCAAGAAACTAGACGTGAAAGCTTGAAACGTTGAGCTCGGAGATTTCGGCGTTAAAATGACGGAATCAAGTCTCAGTGGGACCAAAACTTGCTTGATAAGAGGAGACCTCGAGGACTGGTTGGGTGGTCGCATCTCTCCTCTCCCCACCTCCCGAGGTCTACATCCTTGCCTCCTATGGACCGGTCATCTTGACCAAACCATTGCGTGCACCCAACTTTTAATTCAGATTATGCGCCTGTTGGTGATCGCGATTCCGGAATATTCCTCACACCCGTTATGGAGAACGAAGAACTTTTCGCGGGCGAGCCCGCCGTTGACGCACAGCAACGCGCTCGACGCACGCACGCTGTGATCAAAAACGCCCCCTTGCATGTCCACACCGAGCCTCTTCTGGCCGGTGATGATGATAGTCAGGATGGAGAATGGCCGCGAGATGACGACCAGTCTAGCGAAATAGATACGAGACCTACATGGAGAAGAGCACATGTGAGTGACGATGACTGCTGCCACGAGCACCCGAGATCCTTTGTCTGATCGCGATGGTAGATCTGGTGGCTGTTGCCATTCGGCCTGCTTTTTACGCTCGGCTTTGGAGGTCTTGCAGTCCCTAAAATCAACTTGATTATGACCATGATTTGTCGCGATTACTTCTCAGAGAGATCCTTGAAGGACTCCCGATTCACCTATCTCCCTGTCGTGTTTGGAGAAGACAACTCTCAGTGCCGAATCCCAGAGGTACAGTCCTTAGTGGCTCGTTTCCAGTTGTATCTGAACCTCATCACTGGTATCATCTCAGCACTGGCAAGCCCTCGCCTTGGACACTTGTCTGATCGCTATGGTCGCACCAAACTGATCGCGCTGGGCGCGACGGGCGCTGTACTAAACGAAGCCATCACCCTTGTTCTAGCCAAATGGCCCGAATACATGTCGGTCAAGTTACTCTTCATCGGCGCTGTGTTTGATGGCCTGGGAGGTTCCTTTACGGGCGCCCAAGCTCTGATTCATTCATATGCTTCAGACTGTACGCCCCCCGATCGGCGCAGCGTAGCCTTCGGTTTATTCCACGGCGCCTTGTTCTTGGGCATTGCAGCTGGACCTACTGGTGCTGCATTTTTGATCAAGCAGACCGGTAACACGGTGATTGTTTTCCTAATCGGGCTCTCGTTCCACATCACCTTTGTTCTTTCCATTCTTCTTATTGTTCCCGAGTCGCTCTCCAAAAAGCGCCAATTGGCTGCCCGAGAGAAGCATCGTGCGAAGGAAGCGAACTCAGAAACCTCCGGTGGATTCTCTTTGAAATCACTCAACCCGGTGAACCTGGTTACGCCCCTGTCGATACTATTCCCCGCCGTTGGTCGCCCAAGCGTTTTATTCCCCAATCGCCGAGGTGCTAGCCCAGCACTCCGACGAAATATCATCCTGCTGGCAGCGATGGACACGGCCGTCTTTGGAGTAGCCATGGGTACCATGCAGGTCATCATCATCTATGCCGAATATATGTTCAACTGGGGCAACGTGGAATCCAGCCTCTTCGTGTCAATCATCAACGTTGTTCGAGTGATTAATCTGTTTGTGGTTCTCCCAGCTGTTGCATATTTTTTCCGAACCCCATCCCCTGATAATGGGTCCATCCGCGGGTCCGACATGCTTGACATCGTTCTCATCAGGGTGTCGGTGGTATTCGATGTTCTGGGCTACGTTGGATATGCCATGTCTAAGCATCCAGCAATGATGATTCTCTCTGGTGCTGTCGCCTCACTGGGTGGAATGGGATCTCCGACATTGCAATCGTCTCTCACCAAGCATGTACCTCATGAGCGTGTCGGACAGCTTCTCGGTGCCACTGGTCTGCTTCATGCACTGGCTCGGGTTGTTGCTCCGACCATCTTTAACCTAATCTACAGCCTGACTGTTGCAACATACCCTCAAACAGTCTTCGTTTCGCTTGCCGCTGTCTTCGGACTGGCATTCCTCATGAGTCTGTTGATCAGACCACATGGTACGTTGACATCCCTCAAACTGATCGAATTACATCCAACTAACCGGATACCAGTCACATTGGAAGACGAGCCCGAAATAGACGTGACGGTCGAGGCCAACGAAGAAGGGGAGAGTGAGCAGGATGGGCTACTAGCAAGATAGAAAGAGCTTCAGCCTATATCTTGAATAATAGACAATATTTGCCAAGTTACAATTGAACTAGAGTTGCCAGCATCAAATATCCTCCAAGATTGTAGCGGATCAGGTGATTTGCAGATGGGCCGACCCGGGCACGGACCACCCGCGTTTTCGTCAATTCCGCAAATGTTGCCAGCCGAGTTTATCCACCTCTCCTGATCTCAATTGCCCAGCCGCCAACTCTATTGTTTTAGCCTCTATAGGCCAGACGACAAACACATCATATGCATAAGATCGCATTATACTGAACCCTCGCCTGCGAGTCCGCTGATGCACGACTGGTGAGCCAAGCGCGCGTCCAGCGGGATCGCCTCGACAATGTTCGCCAATACCGCAAATTCGACCCCTGCCGTTCCCTCACGAAATGCCCTACGAGTACTTCGCCAATTGGCCCTTGCAGGCTCTACCGTGGGCGGCTTTTGCACCGTCGGAGTCATCACTTACGATGTACATCGCCGAGTCCGCATCGCCGAGCAGATTATCGAGAACAAGCGAACCCTCCGAACCTCTGCCCCAAACTATGATGCGACAGCTTCAGCCAAGCGCCTCGCCATGATGATGGACGCTGCCGAAGCAGGAGAGTTTATGGGGCTGGATTCCATGAAAAACAAACCGCCATTGCGACGGACCAAGGGCGATGACCAGACGCAAGGCCTGCTAGATACCCGCGAGGACCCTTCTCAACAGCAACCCGGAGCGGTTCGATCGTCTGATCTGGACCAATACGGTCCGTTTAGCCAATCGCAGAGCGCCAAACTGAAACAGTCGGCGGAGGCTCGGGTAGCTCTTGCTCGACAAGTTGAACCAGCGGAGGAAGCTCGTGAGGAAGGTGATATATCTGTTGAAGAGCGCATAACTAAATTGATTTCGGAGGATCGGGAAATCGAAGCCGCCAATATTTTTCTGCAAAATTTTTATGAAACCGCAGATGTGACGATATCCTTCGAGACACGAGAAGTCGCGCGCAAGCTTTTTACCGCGAATTGTATGAAAGGAAACACGTTCCTCGCCCGGACTCTTTTCGAGCGGATGGAGAAAGTGAGTGTGATAGATACCCAGATGTGGGCCACAATGATGCATCTACTTGCGAAGGGAGGCCATATCGATTCTGTTGGTTCTATCTATGAAAGGCACCACAAGAAGCTACGCGTGCCCGCTTATCTCCTCGAGGTTGTGCTTCGATCTTTACTTGAATCGAGAAGAGTGAATCCTGCCAAGAACCTCTTCTACGCGCGCATCAAAAACGACAAGAACGGCGGCTTATGTGGTGCATTTTTGGATGGTCTTTGGCGGAAGACGAGAAGTCTTGATTTGATAATCGCGGAATTTCGAAATATCTTGGCAGCGCTGGCCAATCTTGATCGTTCCCCAAATGAGAAGCTTTTCAACCCACTCGTCAAGGCTTTCATTGAAAGCGGGCAGCACGAAGATGCCGAAGACCTGGTCGCAGACATGCCAAAGAAATACAATGTGCAACCTGGATCTCGGACTCTTGGTCTACTCATATATGCCAAGGCTTTGACTTGTGACTGGGAAGGTGTCTTCGCTGGGATGCATGAAATGCATCGACTTGAGTTTACTCGCAATAAGCGAGATTTTGCATATGCGTTTGATCGTGTCTTCTTGGAATATTACCCTACTCACTCCGGCCGTGAAATTTTTGACTTCCTCACCAGCTGTATCCATCAGTTTGAGCTTGTCCCGGACAAGATTCTTCATCGACACATTCTGGAGGCTTTTGTCGAAAAGGGCGACTCGAGCCTTATCGGACAGATCAGCCGATTGGCAGAGGAGCGTCAATGGAACACAGGGCTTAACCAAGACGAATTTTTGAGTATTTTGATCGCGCGTCGAGTCTCAATGCAAGATTCCCCCGTGGGGTTCTGGCGAATGATCCAAGCTGCCAAGAAACAGTACGGCCAGGTTGCCACCACTCGACGCCTTCTAGGCACTGGATCAGCATCTTACTCTCTGGACAGAGGTGTTCTGTACCCAATTCATAAACCAGCAAACGAGACATTCTCGAGAAGTTTGGACGATTTGGTCCATACCAAGCTTATCGATAATCACATACCTCTCCGCAAGCAAATGGAGGATCACATGAACGGGGGAAGATTCCAGGAAGCCCTGAGTGTCTTCCGAACTGCGGGCGCTTCAGGCTTTGTGCTTCGACCCACCCACATCCATCTCGCTGTCATCGCAACGATTCTTGGCCACGGCTGGCTGGGCTTAGCGGATGCTCAGATCATTATCAAGAGCGAATATCCAAATTGGCTCAAAGGACGAAGTGTAGGAACCAACCCGGCGTTCCCTATTGTGCCTCCTATTTTCTTCCAGCAAGTCCTGCAGTTGGACAAGGGTGTCAGCGATACAGCCCTGCTCAAGATGGCAATTTTTGAGTACTACAACCTTTGCCGGGACACGCCTCACCTTACCGTCAAACACCATGCACTCGCCTCGCTCAGCAAAAAATTGATTTCTTCGAAACAGGGGCCAAAGGCCGTTGATATTCTCACAGCGGTATACAAGTCCACATGGCGAAAGTCGCATGGTTTTGACCAGGTGCTATTCAAGATGTTGCTTCGTGCCTTTGCTTCGACGGAGAACCTGAGGGGCGTTTGGTGGTGCATGGTGGCGGTCCTTTCCAAAACAGAACCCGCTATCCAGGATTTCTATGTCGAAGTGCGACGGCTGATGCCCTCCCTGGAACAACTCTGTACTCGTCAAGGAAGGAATGATGACTCCAAGGCCGCTCACAACATCAGCGTTCTGCATCGTCTTGCAGAATCACTCCTGTGCAGCATGCAAGGTGAAGCCAACTGGGTGAACAAGTCTCCTCACCCCGAAAGCAAGGTTCGCGGGCGTGCGGAGGTCGTTTCTCGCTCAGCCGAAGAGCAAAAAGTTCTGCCACGGGGTTCTATTGAAGAGATAGTCTCCCATTTTGACGAAGAGGTGGAACTAGATCTTCTGATGAATAACAACATACCCACCGAGGATGAAGTGATACGGATGTGGAAGGAGAATCGTCTCGTGAACCAAGAGTTCTGGCTTCCCGAGGACCCCAAATACCCCCGGAAGAAAGCTCTGGGGACAAAGAATTCGCGGATGTAGCTGTCACCCATCCATGTATTTCCAATACTACTAGTACAGTGTACAATATGTATATATTTTCTTGAAAGCCATTCATTGTGTCATTCTGAGTCTCGTATAGATGTTTATGTATTCTAAGATTTGTTCTGGTGCTTTCCACGTTGAGTATCTATTGGGTGGTACTTTCCGAGCCGCGAATCAACTTGGAACTTGAGACTTGAAATAGGTCGCGGTAGTACACAATCGTCCTACACGGATCATAATGACGGACAAATCAACAGTCACTGGGACTCTTGCGTCAAAACCTAAAATTAAGAAGATAGCCAGATAGCCTAATTTGGGTTGGTAGCCTAATTTCGTGTGAAATAGATCCCAAATACACGCGATCTTCATCTCATCACCTACAACACTTCTCTCCCACTTGCAACTTGCAACACGTATCTACACACCATGTCAGATGATACCTGCAGGAAGCGAAAATACCTCCTTCAGATAGTGAAAAGGTACCCGTGCGGTAAAGTGGAACTTCGGTATCGCGGAGGGTGGTGGTTGCCCCAAGCCAAAGCTGGGGAAGAAGCCGTGATGGACGACACTCCAGAAATGCCAGTGCAAGACGGCCGGAGGAAGAATATGATGGCCTTACTGAATCATCTCCTCGAGAAGAAAGAGCTACTGTGGCAGCCTAGGGTTGTTCCTAGGGTTTCAAAGGTTTCGGAAAGCATGAAGTAAGAGATATCATGTCTCGACTAATTCTCACAATTATCTGCTGACTGTAGTGCAAGGTCTCGGGGTGATTTCCAGGGAAACATTATACCTTGGGCAATCTCAGAGGAAGACAAATTACAAGCCAAAAGTTACGCCTCTCTGATGACAAATATGCTGCTGGAAACAAAGACGACCCAATATCATGTTTATTTCGCCGACGGCTCTCTTCGCAGTCGTAACGGCAGAGCAGCCGCCGGGATCGTGTGGAGGAAACCTAGTCCATCGTACTGGGGCGGAAAAAGACTGTATTTCTCTGTGAAAACTCCAAACAGCAATTTGGTCGAGCTATATGCTATTGATTGCGCACTGGAAATAGCAACGAAGGAAATATTAGAAACCAAGGCACGATCCCGGAAGACCCATGAGGTACTGATATCCTCGGATTCCCAAGTTGCGCTAAGCGGAATCATGAATTTTAAATCCCAGAGGTCACCGTCTGCCAAGCAAGAGAAAGAACAATACAGCCTTTTACAATCAGTGATGGAGCGTAGTGAAGCCCTAAAGAGTCAAGGGGTCAATCTTGAATTACATTGGGTTCCAGGGCATAAAGCCGTGCCGGGCAATACCCTCGCGGATAAACTAGCGGGTGCTACGGCCAAATCAAAGATCGATGGAAGAGGGAGAAAAGAAGAATCTTGAATCGATAGATTTGTATCGACCACGACAATTTGTCCCTTCCAATCCAATCATCATATTTCGATTCTTGCGCGTACTGCTCTTCCAGCAGAACATAAGAGCCAAGACTCCAAATATTGGAATTCAAAACAGATCTGAAGGCCATGACCGCATCAAAAGCAATAGTGAAATATTTTGTGTCAATAAATTGGACTTGAAATATCCGAACAAATATTGGCACGCGAAGAGACAGGCTCGAAACGTATGTTAATGTGTAAGACATTGTCACAAGCTCCCGAACCAAAAGAAAGCAAGTTTTAGATCGATAAATTGCAAACCGTTTCGCCGGTCACTCCCAGGGGCGAGGACATTCCATACATTATGTTTACTGCCTAAAATAAATGTAGGCTAGCAATCAACCCCGCCTCTTGGGGTCCCTATGACCCACTATAATGTGCAGATCTCACATCCACGTACTCGTACTCGTATACTTTACCTTAAACCATCGTAAATCGTAAACCATACCCTGTTTGTTCGTTCTCTCCGGTCTTCCAGTGGTTGATCAATATATTTTACACCCAAGGCTAGGCAGAAATCATGCATAAAGTGAGCCGTGTTTCTCATGTTGAATTCTGTCAATCAGATTTCTCAATCATTAGCAAAACATAATGCATTGGCTCTTTCAAGCCGTTGTAAGCACAGCAACCCTCAGCTTAGCAACGGGAGTACCGGCACCACCCAAATCAGAATCAATTGACGTATTCGAACTACCTTTGCCCCCTGTGGCACCAACAAATGATACAGGCGCATGCAATACTTCCATAAATCCTCGACATACCGGATGCATTGGAAGAACATCGGACTTTTTTCAAGCAGGCGATTTCGCACCTGATGGGAACCATGTTGTTGCCACTGTGGAATTCATCGGCGCTCCCCTCGCGCCACACCCCGCTAGTATATTTACTGGGAAACAGCTCATTTTGATCAAAACGAACGGGGCTAGGTTCAGTACTGGTGACCCTTGGAAATGCTTGAGCTGCGGTGTGCCTTCGCAAAATGCGCGCTCCCTCGACGACACAAGAGATTATCCACACATTGCCAGAAATGGCCAACAAGCCCTCTGGGGACACAATATATTGTTTTGTGGCGGTATCCCACTCGTCAGTGAACGTTGTACACCGGATAAAGTGCACATATACCCCATATATTGGCCAGCTGGTGCCAACAGTTCTGGGAGTCCACGAGAAATGCGCATGCACCCCGACGACAAACATATGGGATGGAGTGCATTCACGAGCGGGGGCGAAAACTCATACTATGGCCGACTACAGTTCAACGAAAGCCCAACAAATGGCGCACTTCGGGTTCCGCGATACGATTTGGTTGGCGTAAATCTTCTCGCTAAACCGAATGGCACAGCGCCCATCATGGCCCAAGGATCGGAGCTGAAGATAGACGACCAGGCTATAGGTGTAGGTGAGTTACGGGGATTTAGCGGCGCTGGAGATGAGATACTTTACATCGGGCCAACACGTGAAGCAAACAACATTGATGTATTTGCTGTTCATATCATTACTGGTATAGTTCGCCGTCTCACCAGCCACCCGGAATACGCCGACCCAATCGCCTTCTCTCGCGACAATCAATGGTTTGTGACAATGGATACTCGGGGATCAAATCGCCAAATGTGGATGGCGGGGATGCGACATATCCCTCCTCTTGTGGATCTTGTCACGGTCACAGCAGCTTCGTCTACCCGCAATAATGGGGCACGTCGATTCTTTCAGCCGATCCTCATCGACCGATACGGTGATCGCGGTGACTATTTTGGTCAACATGTCAACTATGCGGGCAATGGAACAAATGGGAGCGTCAACGATCCTAACTGGAATGGCAAGGCCGATCCGGCATTTTCTCCAGATGGCACCCATATTGTATACTGGCAGAGCTTGGTTATTCCACCTGCATGTGGAGGAAGCAACCCATTGCCGTGCCCAGTTTCTACTGCTCAAGGAGATCGCACGTATCGAGTTATGCTAGCTCGTCTAGTAACTCGCAAGCCCATTTCCCCTGTCCCCATTTTCGACGCTCCAGACACGATTCCATGGGCTACCCAATTTCCGCCAGGAGCTAGCCTCCCTAGCACTTACTCTTTACCTCCGGGAAACTACACTCTTCGTGGAAAGCATGGTGGATTTGCAAAAACGAGAATAGCAAAGGACCCCTTGCTTGACATTATCAAAATGGTCTCGGTCGAGTATACCAACTTTTCTGATGATGGGGAGCACTATCTCCACGGCCACGAAGCTGTGACCTTGACGTTGTCAGCCTCTGATCCCTGGTTAAACCATCTCGATTGGTACTCTGACATTTTACAAACTGGTGCCACGAACGCCTCGAAGAAGACTGGGCCCGGGGGCTTCCATCTCACAATAAATGCTCTCGAAAATATTTTTGAAGCCAATGGAACATTGACCACTATTGTGAATGGGGTCACATATCATCAGCCACTGAATGGAGCATAGAAACCTTGGAAATAAATTGCTCATTTGGGTCTATTTGTTCTATAGGAGACAAACAGCCATTGGCAGATCTGCATATTATAGTCCTGCTCTTAGTTCTTTCAGACAATCAAAGAAATTTCAAATCGAAGATATCAAGAAGCTCAATTGACCAAAATAAAAGTATATTCGAATTACTTTTTTTATGATTAAACCAGGTATTTGTGGAATATCGCAAGTGGAGGCTGCTGGACCAGCAAATAAAGTTGATGCCAAGACCGGGCCTTCACATGTCACGCCACGGACCCCTTTCCCCCCAACGATTTACTCCTCCGCGACTTTTTTTGCGCATCAGCCCATACTCTCCTCCGCTTAAATTCGAGAGAATGCCCCTGCGGCTCCCGATCGCCCTATTGATCTCGTCTCCTCTCGTCCCTTCCACACGAATCCCTCCACCATGACTACCTCAAACGGCCATGCCTCGAAATCTCAGCAGGCGACACAACGCCGCATCGAATACCATGAGGCCGACATTGTGATCGTCGGTGCTGGTATTCTGGGTTGCGCTCTGGCTGTCGCCCTCGGAAGACAAGGAAGAAGTGTTCTACTTTTGGAGAGTTCCATGAAGGAGCCCGATCGCATTGTTGGCGAACTGCTACAACCCGGTGGCGTGCAAGCTTTGGAACAACTTGGCCTGCTCGATTGCCTCGATGAGATCGACGCGATTCAAGTTAAGGGTTATTATGTTAGTTATCATGGAGACCCTGTTCAGCTCGAATACCCCAAGGCCACCCCCTCATCGCCCGCCCCCTTGGGAAAAGCGTTCCACCATGGCCGCTTCGTGATGAAATTAAGGGAGGCGGCGCTCGACTGCCCCAACGTCACGGTCGTTGAGACCACAGCAACTGCTCTCGTGACCTCTTCTACAAACCCTTCACAGGTTCTCGGTGTTGAATGCATCACCAATGATCTCAAGGACTGCTACTTCGCCCAACTCACCGTCGTCGCCGACGGCTACGCCTCCAAATTCCGCAAAACGCACCACCCATACACCCCCAAGCGCCGTTCAAAGTTCTGGGGCCTCGAAATGATCGATGCGCAACTCCCTTCTCCCTGCTACGGCCACGTCCTTCTCAGCGACTGCCCACCCGTCCTCATGTACCAGATCGGTACCCACGAGACTCGCATCCTGATCGATATCCCTGATAACTTGCCCGCCGCTTCTGTAAAGAACGGCGGAGTTAAAGGCTATATGAAAAACACTGTTCTCCCTTCTCTTCCCGAAGCAACTCAGCCCGCTTTCGCGGCTGCCCTCGAAAAAGGAAACTTGCGGTCGATGCCGAACTCCTTCCTCCCGCCTTCAACCAATAAGACGCCTGGTATGATGATCTTGGGCGATGCGCTGAATATGCGACACCCTCTCACTGGTGGCGGAATGACAGTCGCACTGAATGATGTCTGCGTCATTCGTGAGCTGCTTAGCCCCGAGGCTGTGCCTGACCTGGGCAACACCACCTTGGTCTTGAAGCAACTCGCCCGTTTCCACTGGGCTAGAAAGAACTCGTCCTCTGTCATCAACATCCTCGCGCAGGCCCTCTATTCCCTGTTCGCCGCTGATGGTATGATTTCCCCTCTTTGGTCCTTAGATGAGCCCTCTCTAACACTCTGCAGATGTAAACCTCCGCGCCCTTCAGCGAGGCTGCTTCCGCTACTTCCAGATCGGCGCCGTCGATGGGCCCGTCGGTCTACTCGCCGGCCTCATCAAACAACCTCTCGTCCTCTTCTCTCACTTCTTCACTGTCGCATTCCTCTCTATCTGGGTTCTATTCCGCGACACTCCTCTGACCCAACTCATCCTATTCCCCTTCCGATCCATCATGGTCTTCTGGACCGCCTGCGTTGTGATTTTCCCATACATCTTCGCCGAGCTCCGGTCCTGATCAGACCATCCGGCGATGACTTTTATATTATATACCTTTTGATGAACATAATGTGTTTCAGCGACCGGGCCCCAATATCATAATCTCCCACTTCTTCGGCCTTTGATCGGGCATACTTCGGCTCTTTATGTGATTTAATTTACCCCCTTGTGGCTTTTTCAAGAGAACTTGAAACAAAAGCGATTGACTGTACCAACACTTTTTTTCGATTTCGAGTTCGGCTTTTTACTTGTTCTTTTCCCGGTGTTCTTGAAGACTGTTCATTATTCGATATGTCGCCTATTAACATACAACTTATCTGGGTGGACGATACAATCAATGTCAAAATATGCCAATTGAATTGCAATTCCATAGAAACAAGCATAGAAGCTTGAGAAACAATGCGTACATACCTCCCAAATACCAATATTACCCGTACACCTGGGCAATATGGGGTTTCGAACTTTTTGCAACGCCACTGTATGTAGTTCGTTAGCACCATGCAGGGTACCACTCACAGTTCGCAAAAACCAAGGCTTACCTGCTTCGACGAATGAAGATACTAGTATTTTATTATATACGCAAGCCAAGAACTGAAATAATTACGTGACAACCCCCCGGCAATTTGATTTGGCCTTACAGGTCGGTACTAACTGGTAGTACTTAACATTCTTGTCCTACCTGCACCAGCCCATGACGGCAGGCGTGATATGGATGGCGCAATGCCATCCCAGCAAGGGTTCGTATGTTGATGGCGCCTACATATGTACTAGTAGAAGGCCTGGGTACGTTTCCCTTGCCCTTGCCCTCGACTTTTCCCCCTTCTCTTATTCTCCCCCGATGGAATTCCAGAGAAGGGACGCTTTTTCGTTTCTTTTGCTCCCAAAGCTAGGGAGCGATACCTTTAAACAGCAGTGATTATTGAGTGGTTGTCATCTATGGATGGCTTACCCCAGTATTCTTGGATCTATCCATGCCATATTCCAGTCCAACTTGTGGTCTAGGCTTATTCGACGTGAAAGTGAGATAGAAGCTTGCTTATAGATGAAGGTGAATATAACCTGAAGCATGGTGAATTTCGTCCACTACAATGCAATACTATGTACAAACACGGTCCCAAGTCTATTCAGCAAAATCCAATCAAACGGTGTTCAGGTGATATTGACAGATCTCCAGTTCAGCAGCAACAGCATGATCAAGGACAAGCCCACTACATCCCATCTACAACAGATCTCGGAAAACAAGAATTGCAATAAGCCTTTTTTCGATTTTTTTTAGTTTCTCATTGACAGCAGGATTGTTAATTCTCTTTTTATACAGAACCGAAAAGGAAAAAATGGCACCATAAGAATCAAGACACTTGGAAGAAAGAACAGAGGGAGAAGAAAAAAGAGGGCAAAGCAAAAGAGGAAGAGAGAAAAAAAAAAAGAACACCCGGTGGGAAGGGATCTAGCCCATGTAACACAAGAAAACTCCAAACAGCTTGCGAGGAAGAAGGAATGCACAAAAAAGAAGCAGGTGCGGAAAAAGATTTCGTTCGCCGTGCGTTGTTGCGTGGAATTCCTGAAAGATGATGATGAACATGATGAAACCGGTCCCCAAGTCTTCATTCTTCATTCTTAGTTTGTTATTTGTTATTGTTATTGTTTGCTGTCGTCGTGTTTCTTCTTTTTATTCTCCTCGTCTCTTGATTTCGCTTTCGTGGGACTCTGTTGAATGCGATGGGCGTTGACGCATATGCCTCGTCTCTCTCCAGACACCGATATGAAAATGGAAATATCAAGACAATAGAGCAAGATGCCTGGCGGGAAAAGGCTAACGATGATACTCCATGAAAGCAGGGCTGGATGATTGTCGTTGGGGAAGATTGATGTGGTCCCCTATGCTAAATGTGTTTTGTTTTTTTGGAGCGCGACGTGGGCGCCTTTTTTTTGCAGTGAAAAGATTCGAATGGTGTCATGCTGGAAATCGCACACTTTCACCCGCCTTTGCGCATCGACTCATCTGCGGGAAGAGGTTCGGGGCCACCATTAATTCCATTGCGTGGTTCAGCAGATGACTTCGCGTTGCGACGGTGCTTTTTCTTGGTGGTTTGCCAGCCACCATGGCCATGGTCGGTAGCCCCGTTTGTCGCCACGCCGGACTTTTTGGATGGGTTCTCCTTTGCGTCCCCGCCTGTGGTTGAAGTATCCTGTCGGCCCTTGGATTTGGACTTGTGGCTGTGGCTGTGGCTCACCCCATTCGTCTTCTCCGAGGCATCCACCCCATTTGTCCGCCGCTTCGAGGTTGAGTGTGTATGTCGACCTTCGTTGACACCTGCAGAAGAGGTAAATTTATCACTCCCAGAATTGTGGCTTTTCGTCGGGTTTGTGTCCTTGCCAGTGCCATGGTGCGAGGAGCCGTTTTTAGTCGTCTTGTTTGCCGAATGGGACTGGGCGAGCTTCTCCGCGTTTGATAAATGGTAATTCTGCAGTCGGCTGGCGAGTAGCTCAGGTTGGCCATTTGTCTTTTCCTGCCGAGTTTCCGTATTTCCATTGCTCTGTTTTTGTGCTTCGAATGGTGACTGCGTGAACACAGGCGTTTGCTCCATTTCAAAGGGGACGGGCTCTTGAAAATCCTGAGATAGGGAATCGGAATAGCTGGCAGGGGTGTTGATGTTGTGGTCCTCGGAAGTCGAAGTATAAGCGGTACCCACAGTGTACGAATCAATGAAGTCGGATCCATACGCCGCCGGACGAGGCTCATTGGGTCGAACCGAGCCATCCACGATGAGGGGTCCTCCACGGTCAGCGGGGCGCGTGGATGCTGAGCGCTGCGGCGGTTGTGACGTTGAAGCCTTTGGCGCTGGCGTCGGGGTCTGATCGGACCGTGAGCTCGAGCCTTCGGACGAAAAGACTCCCCCGGAGGATCGGTATTCTTGTTGCACAGGGAGGAAAGACGAATAGCCATTCTGCAGCATTCCCACGTGAGAAGCCAATGTGGGTAACATATTGTTCTGCTGGTATAATTGCAGCTGCTGAGGGGTAATGTAATAACCTAGCAGGTCTTGTGAGCGGTTCTCGTCGACAGAATCGGAGCGAGAGCCATTGCTGGGGAGGCTGTTTGACGGCATATTGACCTCGTCTCCGCTACCATCTCCACCTTCCAAGGATTCGGGAATTGGGAGTTGCTTAGAGGCGTAAGACGTGTCAAGAGGCTGTGGAATCGTATACAGGGGCGTGAAAGTCGGAAACGAGGGTGAATTTTGGGGTCGTGCGGGCTGTGACTGGGCCCTTAGCGATGCTTTGGGTGAACCATTTACAACGGAAGACCGCCGAGAATTTCGACGGAGGTCGGGAAGTGTGCTGGTGGCAGATGGAGATGGAGGGTTTGTCGCGCTAGCTTGCGTGCCAGAGGCGCTGACAGAGGCATAGGTAGGGTTCAGAAGGGGTGTTTGCCGCTGGGACGGGGTGAGTGGCGGCTGGTTTACAGTGCCCGACCTTGAGCGAGAGTTCTCCTCGCCCGAGTAATCTTGTTGTTGGGGCATTGGGAATTGGAGGAAAGGCTGACGAAGAAAGTATGGCGGAGGGCGACCGGTGATGAGGGCTTGGTTTTGTAACTGCATCCTCAACTCTTGTTCTTGAGCTTGAAGAAGTTGAATCTGCTGGTAGAGCTGATCATGAAGCATATACTGAGCCTGCTGCTGCGCTTGCAGGGACAATTCGGATGCGTTCGTGGCACTCGGTTGTCGGAATGTATTGTTGTTGGACTTTCCTCCAGTGTTGGACGCCCGACGACCACCTGCAAACCCGCCTCGGGGAGTTTGATTGTTATACCGCCCACCACGACCACCACCCCGACCTCCGCGATTGGGTAATGAAGGAGTGATGATAGGACGTGGTTGTGGCGGTGGTCGCTCCCAAGTTCGTTCCTCCTCGAGTGGGTATTCGAATTGCGCACAGCAATCAGCCAGGTCTCCTACAGAAGCACACTTGAATGCTCGCCGCAATTCCATATGCAATCCTCGAAACGAAGTGTCGTCGGCAGTGTTTCCCAGATTCCTCGATGTGTTGAATGGCTCCTCCACACAAAGTCGGTTGTTCACCATCAGGTGCCAGCCCTTACCCTCTTTAGAGACCAGTTTGCCCTCGCGCACAGAGATGACGGTCTCCTCGTAGTTGAGTTCGTGGCCATAGTATCGAAAGAACTCAAAGAAAAGTTCACCGACAGATTGCTTGTTCTTCTGACCAAAATCCAATAATGACTTGAGATTATCGTCAAACGAATATACCAAACCCTCGGGGGTTGCCTTTTTCTCGTGCGGCCGAGCCTGAAGGCTAGGAAGAATGGGGGGATTTCTCGTCTGCAAGAAGTTGACGATGAGGCAGATCCAGGTATACGAGCTCAGTGTCCCTCCAAGAGCCGCGTCGTTCAGGATACGTCGTTTCGTCCAGTGCTTTACACACATTGCTAACGGTCGTACCCGTTCATCGACATCGACATAGGTGCGGATCATCCGAGTGTTTTCCAACGCTAGAGTATTATTCACGTTCATATCGCAAGCCAGTCTCAACTCGGGATCCCAGATCTTCACGATAGGAACCTTTGCATGTGAAACGCAGACAACTCGTTCCATTCCGTCTGGTCAAAGAGTCAGTCGGCGGCCAAAATTAAAGATAAAGATCTCCAAGATCTCAGAAAAGCGATTTTCTTACGTTCTGCCAAAACCTTCGCCAGAAGACACACATGCTCCAGATCCTTGAAGTTTGTCGTAATACAAATATCCACTGTTGCAAGTCAGCCTTTCGAGTTCCTTTAGTTTGCCTGTAGAAACCCTCCCGAATTCTATCTCGTGGTCCTTTCCTGGACTGAAGAAACGTACCATCCGAATCACTGGAGCAGAGTTTGTTCCCCGACGAGCCAAAGACGTTGGCCTTGATTTCATGACCGGGCCATTGATCATTGAACAGCTTCTCCAATTTGCGAACGAGCTGATGCCGTCGATCATCGCTCTCCGCAGATGGTAATAAACGATCATATAAGTCCATGATGTCCGCCGTGATTTTCTTCTCTTCCTCCGGGTCCAGCTTTTCCTTCAAGTCTTCCTTCTCCTCCGGTAAGGGATCCGCACCAAGACTATAGGGTATTCGTCTTCGGAAATAAGCCATGGCGGTTTCATATTTACAACCTCCAAGCGGTTTTCGAGCGGAAGGGGGCAAATGTATTGATTCGGAATGGGTCGATCGAGGGGAGGTGCTCCCGCGAGCGGGTGAGGGCGATCGAGAGTGGAAGGAGAGGTTGCGCGCATGTTGGTATGGAGTGGAGGGAAGGGAATTCGATTGCTGCGATGTCAATGGAGGACGATGTGGAAGGTCGGTCGCGTCGGACTGCGGCATCCAAGCCATGGTGGGAGGCTGCTCCGACGCTATCGGTGGGATGTCACCACTGTGCAGGGAACCGTTTGCATTCCCATCGATAAAGGGGACCATATAGCAGTTTCCAACAAAGTCCCAGTCTTTGTGTCGGACTCGGCGACTCGGTTGTGAATCCACACCCACCACACTCACTCGAGACAGCCCCTCCGGGTCCACTCAATGGTACAAGCGGCCAACGAAAGCCCAGCAAAAGAGATTGTCTCCTGCTGGTCGAGAAGGTAGGGTATTCGAACAAAGTAGCAAGTCTCGCGGTTCCTTTCGTCGGAAAAGGGGAAGTGAAGGTTTTGGGAAGGGAGGTATTTTTTTTTTCTCCAGAGTGGAGGAGGGGAGATCGTAGAATTTGGTTGCGAAACGGGAGGTGGAGGTGGAGGTGAATCAATCGCCCTCACACACGGTTCTCAAAATCGGAGAGAAACCACCGATCGAAGATCGAAGATAGAAGGTTCAACCAGGAGTCAAGGGGGAGGGGGAGGAGAAGAGACGAGAGACAGAAAGAAGCAAATGTCGAGGACCGAACAGGGAAGCACTTCAGTGAACGGTTAAAGGGGAGGGAACGTGGCGCTCGGGGAACAACACGGAGGAGGTGGAGGAGGAG
>JAVMSB010000489.1:0-14141 GCA_031761475.1 Penicillium pancosmium | reverse complement strand
GAGGAAGGGTGGGAGGGTCTGCGCAAGATATGACCCAGCGGGCCAACACCGCTGCGGACTCGCCTCACGGGGCGGAAAAAGGCACAAGAAGAGACATACCGAGGTTGTTACCGAAGCCGGAAGCCATTGTCGAGGAGAGGAGAGAGCAATGGGCAGAGTGGTGGGCAGAGAACTGGCAAAGAAGTGGTGAAGTGCCGGGCGGATGCGACGCTTTGCCTCTGAAGGTCGTTTCCGACTTGGCCCGTGCGCCCCGCCTGCGTTTGGGCGTTGACGTCGCTACAATACAAGGACACCTCACTTCATCCTGCGCTTCGACCGATCGCCATGGCTCCTCTGGAAGGGCTATCGGATGCTCATGCCATTTTGCTTGCGACCAATCTCTGTGCGAGTGGCCATATCACCGCCCTGCCAGCTCTACAAGCGCAATACCCCCATTGTTTTCCGTTAGAACGCCTGTTACGCATCATCTTGACCTTCCTCCCTGAGAGCACACAACCTTCCGACTACGTTCCAGTGCTCCAGGATCTTGCCAGTGGCACTGAAGCTACATTCTCGACCCCAGAAATTGATCCATCTACTGTCCAAGATCTATCCGAATCGGCTGCAAGGAAACGAGTGCGGAAGCTTCGTCTGCGACCTCTCAAGCGCGAGGACGAGGAAGAAGAGATCGCCTCCTCTGACCCCTTGACCCAGTTCATTATTCACCGCGCGCATCTCATCGACTCCGAAACGGCCCTCCAACCACTCATACTGAGCCTCCTCCTTCCCTTCTATACCCACAACGAAGCCATTCGAACATGGCTTGTCTCCAGTCTTCTACCGGCACTACGACTCAATTACGAATACTATCCCAACCGGGAAGAAGTGCTATCGCTAGAAACACTGGAGTTGATGGATGATCAGACCGCAGTCAACGTCCTTTTATCCATCACCGGCACCGAGAATAACGACATGGATCTGATCAACAATTTAAGAGGGCTCGTCGGCCCTTGGCTCTATGGTAGTAATCGATCGAAGAGGCGCAGACTGAATGAAGCAGCCCATCAAAATACAGTCTCATTTATCCAAGGGACATCCAAGCCGGAGACCACAGAATTCGCCGGATGGGAATATGTGAATGAATGGCTACTGTCTCGTAGCTCTGTGGATCACAACACTGTTGCCAACGCATTTATAAACTGGAACGGACCGGAAGACGTTGACATGGGAGGGTATGAAGGCCAAGATACAACTCTAGCAGCGGACAAGGCCAAGGACTTGCTGAACCGGTACGGACAGTCTGGCTTGGCCGTGGTGTACGGTCATATGGACTCATCCAAACCTGCCCTGGAGAGATCTTTCAAGGTACTTGGACGCGTTGCAGAGCTCCTCAGCCTTGAAGAATGCTTATACTTGGATGCGACCGAGTCCGCTCTTCCATCTGTGGACTATGATGCAGAGTTGCTTTCCTCATCAACTCGAGGTTCGCTCATACAGAACTCACTGCTCAAACGCGATAATCCTTTGACCAAACCATCTCCTTCGTCTATTTCATTTTTAAGCGCCCTGCTTCTTTGTCTTCGCATATTGACCGGACTCGGCCATAATGTTCCTTGCCGATCTGTGGCCAACCTTTGTCTTTTTAGCAGCGAGGAGCTACAATTGACGGAATTAAGGAATGTGGTGGGCTCTACTATCGCGCAGACTCGGTCCAAACAGCAATGGGAAGCCGTGCGAGAGCAAATTCTCTGGCTACGGGACTGGCAGGCCGACCAATCGGACAATGGTTGGGATGAGCCATCAACTCACCAAGGCCTTTTCTGGAGAGTCCCCCGCGACACGGTTGAAACCGAGGTTCTCAAAGCATTTCTCGGTGCCAAAGGTGAGTTTTCCTATCATTTACGCGTCTTCTTATTCAATGCTGACCCTCCCCAGAGTAT
Organism: Penicillium pancosmium; assembly: GCA_031761475.1. Lineage (NCBI taxonomy): Eukaryota > Fungi > Ascomycota > Eurotiomycetes > Eurotiales > Aspergillaceae > Penicillium > Penicillium pancosmium. The sequence goes on along the minus strand of JAVMSB010000489.1, from coordinate 12,222 downwards.
CAACTCGCTGTTGATCTTTATACTCAAGCTGTTTCATCACCGCTCAGCCCCACCCAAGTGGAAGAAGCGGTGGTAGAGGCCATATATAGCGCTTACGATAATGCAAGCAATGGCAATCGAACACGCGGTGGGATGAAGAGAGCTTATGAGATGTAAGTCGAGCCTACCAAGCCCGTGAACTACAAACATCTAACAACCCATCAGCCTTCAAGCTTTCCAACCGCATTTCCCAGAATCGACAGCTTTCAAGCATATCGGTGCTTTGATAGCCGCGACACACGCTCTGTCATTCTACTCTCTAACTCTCCAGCACGGGGTCCCTTTCCAGCCTGTCAGCATTCGCGTCCACCACGACCCGCTCTCTCTTGTTGAAAAGGTGCTCGATCAAAACGCGAAAAGCTATACCAAACTTGACGACCTACTCTCAATCGGTCGCAACCTTGTCTTCGCAGGCCTCCCAACAAGTGCTTCCCCAACCGAGACCACCGACCCAATCTCTTCAGAAGCCCTCACAGGCGCAGACGCCCTCGTCACATCTGAACGCCGCATAACCTCCCTCGCCATCTCATCCGCCTTAACATCCAATGACTTCGGCACAGCCTACTCCTACATCCTTACCCGGCTCACGCCACCCAGCGCCCTATCAACAACCTCTCCACTCCTCACACCACCCACAATCCCAGACGACATAACCTGGCGCGCTGTCTACAATGCAGGGCGTTACCGCCCCAGCAGCCCAACAACATCTACAACCCTCCAATCGCAAATAACCCACCTCTCACAGCGAATGGAACTTCTCTCTCTAGCTCTAGCCCTAACTCCGACGCCAGACCCACTCCCCGAAATCCTCGGCGCCTGGCGCCGCTGCGACGAGGAAATCTCCTCGCTGCGCGCACGCGAACAGCAAGAAGAAGATCTTTGGGACGCAAAGGGCGACAATGCCCTCTCAACTGTACCAGGTGGATTCGGTCCGACGGATAGCGAACGCGATGCCTTTGATACAGCGCAGCAGCGCGTAGCACGACGGGCGCGAGCACGCGCCGCGATGCCACACTCGCACCCGCATGAGGCGCCGATGGGTCTGTTTGAGGTTGCGAGGGGAGCGGCGATGGCACTGCATAAGAATGCGTTCCCATTGCGTGGAGCGGGCTCGGGCTCGGGCTCGGCTGCGGATCCAAATCACGTTTCTGCGGATGGCGGGCGGCCACTTTCCCCCGAGGATGAGGGCGAGGGAAGAGTTAGGAAGAGGGATATGGTTAGTAATATGGTAACGGGAGGATTGGCGAGTGGACTTGGGTGGGTTCTTGGTGCTGAACCTGTGAATCGGTGATTGATGGATGCATGTATGTGTAGTGTATTATGATAGCAATGACAATTTACATTTAGGAATGTTCAATTTAGAAGCTTCCAGGGTTCCTTGTTCATATTATTTCTTCTTTTACATCTTTATCTGTACTAGTACTAGGTAAGTACATACTGTGATTCTGCCGTTTTATTTAGGTAGTAAGGTTGTAATAGCGAATACTCAGAGCCCGAGGTGGCCAATATCAACAGCCACTGGCATACACGCTAATCAATCTCAAAAAGAAACACTCGGCAGGGTTGCCTGATACCCAAGTACATAATGAACAAGGAAAGGAATTCTCCTCAAAAAGAATTAACACCCGAGAAACCAAAATCCTTCCCAACACCAACCAACCCACAGCATCAGATCAAAGCCTGGGACTCCTCTCCCGTGGACTAACAAGACCATAAAACTCCAAAGGCTTGACACTAAAAGCCCCATTTGACGTCAATTCATACTTAGGATCCGCAAATTCAAACTCCACCTCATGGATAATACTCGCCAGGGTAAAAATTGACCATCGCCACGCCCACATCTTCCCATAACACTCACGCTTCCCATTTCCAAACCCCCTCCTCGCACCCTTTGGCAGCGCCTCCCACTTCTCCCCCAGCATCCGCTCCGGAATAAAGCTCTCCGGTTCCTCAAAGACATCTGGGTCCCGATTCACAGTGTGCAGAACTGATATCATCGTCTGATTGTGCGGTATCTGATACTTACCCTGGGCCAATAGGATCGGACTCTTATCTTCCGTTGGAATGGGCTCGATGTTGAAACCAGGCGCCGTGGCTGAAAGGCGTAATGTTTCGCGGATAATGGCTTCAATGTAGTGCAGCTCATTCAGATGCTCGAGCGAAATAGGAGTAGGGCCGCCGCTGCCGCCGCCAACGACCGAATCAATCTCCTCTCGAGCCTTTGCTAAGACTTCCTTATTCCGAAGCAGATAGTACAAAGCATACGAGACAAGATTAGCCGAAGTTGCAGCTCCAATAAACATAGTAACGACCTCATCGACAACGCGGGACTCGCTCAATCTCTCCCCCGATACGGGATCAGCATTATGCAATAGCGCGTGGAGGAGATCATCCCGATCCTGCGTGGTATCATCAACCCTTGCCTTTACGATATTGGCCGCGAATTCGCGCATGAGCCGGATATCGCTGGTAAATTTCTTTGCGTAAAGGAGTTTAGTCAGGAGTTTGGGGCGGGTGGGTCTTTTCATTGCTTCCATTGTGATAGATTCCCATGCTTCGATTAGGGGTGGTGAGTTTTCACCGGGATCATCGGTTTCATTTAGGACCTTGGTGCGCTGGTTGTAGAAACATTGCATGACGGATGTCATTAGGAGTCTGTCTAGGTCGTTTGTGAAGAGGACGCGCTTTTGATGCCCGGATGTCCATTTGTACGTTAGATCTGGGATTACGGTTGCCATGTCTGCGAAGCTGGTTTCTGATTTAATTGTTGCTGCGCTGACCGATGGTGCCATTATGCGGTGGGCGACTCCCCAGATTGATTCGTTGTCGTATGCTGTGAAGAGGCAGTCGTTTGCGCAGGCGCGCATCTCGACGACGGGGCCTGTGACGCATTTGCGGAAGCGGTGCTCGTCGCAGATTTCTTCTAGGAGGGCGACGTTGCTGATGAAGACGATTTGTTTGCCTAGGACGTTGATTTTGCAGATTGGGCCTGGTTTGATTCGGATGGATGGTTAGTTCAGCTTTGGATGTTTGATATTGACTCGACGATACCATATTGTCTCGAGAGTTTAATCAGCGAGTTCCATGTGTCGCTTGGATCGACGTCGAATATGTTCCCTAGTAAAGGAACGCCGGGTGGCTGGGGAATTTCAGAAGACATTTAGGTATTGACGTTGAAAATAATATGTGCTGGTATACTATACACTATCTCCGACAGCATGTATATACCGAGTAGGTCTGAAAAGTGCAAAGGTCCCACGAGATGAGGGACACTCAGCTCTATTTAAAAGGTCCAGTACTAATGTTGAATCTAACCATGCACAAGTCCACATGCTCTGCAGAGTTCGAGCTGAGCTTCAGTTATAGCAAGGGTAACACACGCGAGCCGGGCCCTGCAGGACGTTCCTCAATATTGCAAAGCGCCAGCTTGGATTGGCCCGAGTTCAGATCTAGTTGGGTGGGAAATTTGTAGCGAGGTCAATCGATGACCTTACTGGTAGAACTACATCGACGTGCTACGTAATACGAACTAGTGCAAAGAATACATCCCCACTCGATGCCCACGAACAAGATCGGCTAGTAGATTAATTGTGTTACCGGGCGTGCAGTTAAGATGCTCCCATGGCGGGGAGGCGGGACATCCGAGCACATATACGAGTATAACCAAACGTCCCCGGATAAAGATTTTGATGCTACTTCAATGGCCAATAAGGGCCTCTGTATCGGTTGGCATGTTCAGCATAGTACACCTCTCCCAGAGCAAATCGACTACAAGATCTCCCTGGGCTAAATCGAACGGTCTACTAAGTTGAAAAGACATCCATTCGCAAGAGATTACACATTCCAAGCATAGACTTGAAAAAGAAGGAGGAAGCGAGGAAGCGAGGAAGCTCACATACTTTGCGTCATGATATATCAATTCATCCAATATCTAGTGCAGCCACATCAGGTGTAAGTGCAAGCGAAGGTACAACCAGAAAAAGAAATCGACACATGGAAATGAAGCCTTAGTAGACAGATGGTTTTCTTATGACGAGCAGACCCAGAAATCCCAGAAGCAAATGAACGCCTTGGATGTTTGGAGTATGCCCTCTCCGTCCTGAGGCGGAGAGAGAAGGAAGTCCGTAGAACAATGCACCGCGCTGATTTCAGTCTTTCCCGACCATCCCTCATATATAAGAAAGAGGAAGAAAGTATGGAAGGGAAGAGAGATGGGGAGACATATAGAGCCAAAGAAGGAAGAAAGATAAAGAAGATGGAAGGAGATGGAACAGTATGAGAATCATGAACAATTCGGAAAAAAAAACAGGGGTCTATCATATGGGAATCATGGGCGCTTCTCTTGAAGCTAACAAGATCATGAGACAAGAGTGGACAAAGAGATACTCTTTTTTCTCTCAAGTCGTCCGGCTCTTTGTCTTTTTGAAAAGTGTAGAGAATTCGTTGTGGCTTTGCCACGTATGGCCCGGGTGGGTATGCCAACAAAGGCCCTGGCCAAGAACAAGTCAATGACTCGGTCTGAGGCCTCTTGTTGATCTCCGGGTTATGGAAATATGGCGTATGTATAGGCGTACTTAGGGTCGGCTTGTTTAGAAGGGGAATCCACCGGGGAATTGTTGACCGCCGCCGCCTCGAGCCTGACCTCCGAAGGGGTTACCACCGGCAGAGGCGAAGCCACCGCCGCCGCCGTTCATCATGTTGAACAGGATGTTGGGGTCGATGTTGACGTGGGAGCCGTTCATGCCGCCCATGCCGCCCATACCACCCATTCCTCCCATTCCACCCATGCCTCCCATGCCGCCGAAACCACCGCCACCACCGAACATGTCAGCGGGGTCCATGAGATCATCTCCGTTATCGTAAGCGGCCTTCTTCCTGTAGGCAAATTGTTAGAGAATCATGTTTCCAAGGTCGTCCGTAGTGATGCAAAAAGAAAACTTACTGAGGGTCAATCAGAGTCTCGTAGGCCTCGCCAACCTCCTTGAATTTCTCGTCGCCAGCCTCACCATCTCGGTTCTTATCAGGGTGATACTGGATGGCCATCTTGCGGTAGGCCTTCTTGATCTCCTGCTCCGAGGCATCCTTGCCAACCCCAAGAATCTTATAGTAGTCCTTGCGCGAAGCCTTCTTCAGCTCGAACTCGGCACGACGGATCTCCTCGGCAATACCCTTTTCACCGGGGTTGTTCTCGGCAACGCTCTTATAATCGCGAACGGCCTCCTCCCAGTTATCGTTACCGCCATGGGCCTTAGCACGAACCTTCATCGCCTTGACGTAGCCGGGGTCCAGACGCAGAGCCTCTGTACAATCTTGCACAGCGGACTCGTACTCCTTCAGGCTGTTGTAGGCCTGGGCACGGTTCTGCAGAATCTTGGCATTCATATCCTTGTTGGTAGGGTCGACTTCCAGGGCCTGGGAGTAGAGATCGATGGCGCGACGGTAATCCTTCGCCTTGAAGGCAGCATTACCCTCGTCCTTTGTGCGGCTGAGCTTCTGTACAATGCGGAGGAGCTTGACCGCCTGCTTCATATCCGGGTCCAGCCCGAGGCACATCTTCAGCAGCTTGAGCGCCTGGTCGGTCTCGCCGGAGGCGTAGAAGGCCCGTGCGCGCAGCATCATGGCATCCGGGTCCTGGCTGTTCTCGCGCAGCAGTTGGATGGCGATATCCTGGGCCTTGCCTAGGGAGTTGCTGTTGTTCATTTTCAGCTGCGCCTCGGCGGTCAGCAGCGTCCACTTCCGTGGCTCCTTCACGCCCAGACCCAGGCCCTTGCGGGCATTGTCCAGACAGAAGATGGCCATCGAGCCTCCGCGGTCCTCGGCCAAGGTGTCTTCGGCTTGCTTGACGAACTTGAGCATGTTCTCGGCGGGGGCCCGGTCGGTCGCTGTGGCCGGGGGATCGACCCGGGAGAGAACGTCCAGGGCTTCGGTGGGGCGACCGAGGCTTACCAGGATCTTGGACCAACGGTGCATGATCTTGGGGTTTGTGGGGTCGAGTTCGTTGGCTCGCTCGATGTCCTCGAGGGCGTTCAGGTAGTTCTTGTCGGACATGTGGGCGGCGGCACGGTTGGACAGGAAAGCAGAGGAGTTGGGATTAATTTCGAGAGCTGTATTGAGAGTGGGTTAGCATGAGTATGGTCATGAGTATAGCCATGCGTATAGCCATGGCCATGGGTAATGGCATAAAGGAAGGGCATACCCTTGTTGTACTCTTCGATGGCGCGCTTGTAGTTGCCATCCTTGAAGAACTTGTTACCAGCCAACTTGAAGGACTCGGCCTCATCGGAGGTGCCAGTTGACTTGTGTGGAGGAGGAGTCGGACTCCTCTCCTCACCATTCTTCATCTGGACATCTGGGGTATCGATGTCCATCGAACTGCGTTGGTCCGCCATGGCCGAAAGACGACGGTGTAGTTCGTCGGGCGGGAGATTGAGAGGGTGGAGATCCTGGTCTCGCGAAGACCGACGGAATTTAAACGAAGTAGTCGGGGTCGAGGTGGAAGAGGAGTGACTGTGAGAGAAGCGAGTTTTGGTAGGAGAAGTCTTGGAGGGGGACTTTTTCGGAGAGGAAGAAGACTTTTTGGAGGGCGATTTGCGCGCGGAGTCGGAGGCGGAGGCTCTTGGAGATGATGGAGGGGAGAGGGTAATATCTTCTCGGAGATTGGGTTTGTCCTTGTTCTTAATCTTTTCTTTAATCTTGATTTTCTCCTCCTTTTCCTTTTCCTTATCCTTGTCTTTCTTGAAAATGTGGGCGAGTTGAACCATTGGGGCGCGGGCGGTCGGGGGGGTTTTCTTTTTTTCGGGTCAATCGAAGGCGAACGAAGGCGGTAGAATTGTGGAAGAACAAGTGAGTACTGTGAGTACTGTGAATACTGGCGATAGTCTGGTACGGTACTCCCGCACTCGAGTTAAGGGTCAATAGTATCCAGTTGACAGTGACAGTGACAGTAAGAGTGATTGTGACAAGTGATTGACAGTGACAGACAGTTCACATCTGCTACACCATACTCGAGGTCATCAGGGCGCAGCAGAAAGCAAAACAGATCAAGCAGAACACATCAGCAGACTAGTCCCCAGCTCTCTACTTATATCACTTTACCATCCATTCTTTTCTTTTCCTTTCTACTGGTGGACTCGCTCGAAATATTCAGAGGCTGGAAAAGAGCTGCTGGTCTGTGTTAGCGCCAGAGAGAACTGGAGACATCGAGTCACGGAAAAAAAAAGAAAAAGAAAAGAAAAATCTGATCAATCCCCCATTGGACCACCCCAGGGCGAATAAGGCGAATAACAAATCTCTTTCTCACTTTTTCCCCTCATCAGACTGACACCTTTTCCAATTCTTCGCCTATCCAACCTGTCCTGTCTGCGCCGTGGAGAAAACGCCGTGAGGAATCCGCGAGCCTTCCACTTGCAGTGGAGTAGTGGATCCGATATGCAGTTTGTTTTCTCCAAGACTGGGGTCACAGACCAGTCAGAATTCACCTGGCCAACGAAGAGGGGAAGGCCCTGGTCTTATCAACTTGTTACTTGCAGGCCAAAAGTACGGTGGGAGAGAAAGTGTGGGAACAAAGTGGAATGATACGATGAGAGACTCCATAGTGTACTCAGGGCTAGTATGATATATGCAATGCAATATTGATATTGGGATTCAGAAGTCCCTCGCTTTGGGGGTATTATAAACAGATCTTCGCTAACATAAAACTGACACCAAACATCCATGCTCAAGTGGAGGGCACATATCAGGAGCCTCCATATTGAGAGGGAACTTGAATCAGTCTTGAACCACCTTCCACCCTCCATCACTTCATAGCCTCCCGAGGTCTCGTCAACCCCTGAGAGAGATCCTGGTCAAACATGGCTGGATCCATAAAGCCCGACGTTTCACCCGTTCGCACCGCCGACTCGACTCTAGCGCCCGTTGAATTATATGAAAACTCCAGACATAGAGGTCAACCGAGCAGATCCAGTATGGGGTAACATAGTACTAGTAGTCCCAGCAAGCTCCATCGTCGCAGAAACTATCACCTCTGCTGTCCAATGCATGTACCCCATCATCTCCTACGGTACGGAGTAGACACATCATGCATCCGATACGCCACCTCGCTCCACCGCCCCTGTCCCTGTCCCTGTCCCTGACCCAGTCGCCTGACATAAGTTGGACTAAACCCATGACTCTCATAAGTAGGCGGACAATCGACCGACTCAGACTCAGCTCCATCCCAGGCATCGAAACCCGAGTTCAAGCCTAGACCCAGAAACGGGTCTGACAGCGGTATGCGATGAGAAATGGTGTCCGGCGTTCGACTCTGTTCCATATGAGGCTCTTCCTGCTGCTGCTGCTGCTGCTGCTGCTGTTGATGGCGATACGATTCACTAACTACCCACTGCTGCTCGGATTCGACCCAGACAAGTGGGCAGCAACTCTGCGTTCGTCGACCACGTTCTTGCTGTCGGGTGGATGATGATGGGACATCTACGCTTATTAGAGGTAGAGGTATCAGGTCCCGCATCGGTGATCGGGGTCGCTGGTTAAATCTCGGGACTCGCGATTCGGAGTCGATGCGAAGTTGCATATGCAGGTCGATGTCCATGTCTATCTCGGGTGATGGGCTCCTCCTACCCCGTTGGGCGCGTGTCCTGCGGAGCTGGCTCTCGCTAAGAGAGGTTTCGGTCCGAGGCATGGATGGTCGGTAATGATGGCGGTAGGGATGGTCATTGTTGTTATTATCATTGTTATTGCTTGCTGTCGGGGACTCATATGACGAAGAGGAGCCTCTGGAAGATGGTCTCGGTGGTAGAGACCTCCACAGCCGACTGGGGTTTGTACTGGAATCTATGGTAGGCGACCGCAGATGAACAATGCCATCATCAATGGGGTCGGGTGTAATAACCACCCTCGGGTCATCGATTGGCGGGCCTTCTAACGAGGATAGATCCATGAGGTTTTGTCGTCGTGGACACGAATCTGATCGAAGGAATCGCCGTCTCGGTATTAGCGAGCAAAATGGCATATCACGGAAAGAAACAGCGCGGGGGTTCTGGCAACGACCCGCTTTATAGAGAGATTCTGTCCCTGGAAAATGTAAACAGATAGTATATTAGTACTATCTTTGAACACGAATGATGTGCGCTTTGATAGACAAAGAAGAGTGGATCGTTGTACGAGGTTCGTATCCCGAACCCAAATCCAAACTTGGCGGAGAAGACCCGAGTATCGTCGTCTGTACGTAGTGTGGAGCAGAAGAATCTGATGAGAAAACGAAAAGATGAAACCAAGAGCAAATGCCCCAGGAAAGATGTATATGAGGAGGAAATAAGCCACCAGTTCGGAATTGGATAGGTTGGAAATAACCAACTACGAGGCCTCCAGCGAGCAATGAGACTTAAGATTAAGCGAGTCATGTTGTGGCCACGGCGGCCCAAGTCAATACACAATAAGAGTAGCTCCGACGTGGGATTGCTAAAAACAACCAAGAATCCTTCATGGGGCCGGAAACTCCGAAATCCACCACCGGTTTGCCATCCATTAAACACGACTCAGCAATAGATATGCTAGCCTGGCGGCAATTAGAGATCTATCAACCCCACCCGAAAATACCTGGTGGATCGATCTATGAGGTTTTTAGGTCCATATTTGGAATCTTCCATCGCAAGGCAGATTGTATGGAACTTTTGAGCCCATCCATAGAAGTGGAAGTGGGGGTCAGAAAGAAGCGAGGGAAGTCATCCTTTTTTTTCTGGCTCGCTTCCGTAATCCAACACTATGAAAGAGAGGAGCCTGTATCAAGGCAAAGCTCGAACACCTCATCCAGTCCGTGAAGGGGCCATGGCCCCGAAAAAGCATACGAATTGCCTACTTCCCTGGTGCCATGTCGTGCAGCGGTGAATCGAATCTCGTTGTTGCTGGCGCATAGCCCCTTCTCTCTACAAACGCGACCCGCGCCAGAGTTGGTAGTGGGCCGACTATTTTTGGTCGACCAATAGAGGACGTCGCTAACACAAAAAGCTTCTCTATTAAATATCGGATCCTGTTTCATTTTGGCTAGAAGGTGCGAGCTAAGATCCTCGTGGTGGAAGAAAGCCGTGTGGGATTGTTGGACCGTGACATATGGGGCCAATCCACTCGCGATGGTGACCTAAAATGTCTTCTCAGGTGTTGGTGTTCATTATAATGCAGGGAGTATGTGGATTTTGATTATTAGGATTTTAACTTTTCAATTTCCCCCGGACCCCAAGGATCGTGCTGGATATATTTAGCAAGTGAAGTGTCAAGACTCGGACTCAGGGTTGACTTGGCTGTACGTACTAGGTAGGTGCAGATCGCAATATCAATAAGGACACGCGCTTCTCCGCAGGGGCTTGGCTCGAAAAACAACGATTTCGGCCCCATTAAATCTATGCCGGCCTCGGGCTACTAACCTACTCAGGTGGCTGATGTCATGCTCACGCGAGCCCTATAATTCATGTTGCAAGGCATTCCATGCCCTGGTCTCGGAAGGCTATTCAAGTTCTTGTTCCTTTCATTTCTCGGCATATATTGCGCTGCATATATCACCTTTCAGTATTCTGATCTCAGACCAGACATATATAAACGTCATTCCAAACACTGACTGTGGCGATGTAAATCGGGACACTGGAATGCTACCACTGACATGAGCAACCTTGGAATGTACCCTTATACTTCCGAGTCTTGGCGATATTTAAGTATGCATATCTACTAGTACTAGTACTAGTCTCCAGCCCAATGGACCCATGAACCTCAAATATCCCGAAACCATTTTGTATTGGAAATTACTTGGCCAAGAACGCGAAAAGTCACTAGTCAATTAAAGTTAGTCGCGGAATACTCGTAGAGATTCAAGTTCCGCCTTATCAGCCTTCCAGGGCTGGAGGAATAGCCTTGTTGTGGAAATATCCTTGGCCCCCTCCTCCACAGGTATATATGCACTGCGAAGGTCCAATGTCGCCCGTGCGACGGATATCACCGAGTGACCTGCGCGATTGGCCCTTTCGTTTTATTGAGGGGCCGTCTTTGTTTCGCATTGCTCGCCAGAATTGAGTGATCACGACCCAATAATAGGGACCGCGGGGGTATGTAGATAGATACGAGTAGACGGAATCCTGATTTCAAGTACTCTGTGCACCGTATTTTCATGCATCGAGACACCAGAGACGAGACGAGCAATATTTGAGTCTGTAAAAGAGATGGTTTCAGACATCGCTGTTCGTCTGTACATACTAGTGCTTCACTGTCGCCGTGTCATCTCGTTCCTTGGCGGAATGAAACAGGCGGATCTGGGGCCAAGTTTACCGTTTCGGGGCGATCAGGGATTTGGGGATTGTGGTTTCAGAGTAATATTGGATTCCAAAATGAAAATTGACATTCACACGTCTAATTAAAGCAAATAGACAAAAGAGAGTCAAAGTATATAGTAGGATACATTGAAAAAGAAGGGTAAGTGTAATAGAAGAATAGAAGAAAAAAGTGTTACGGGTTGAAATCACTGGAAAGTAAGGAAAGGGTGAAAGCTGTCATGGTTTACATTAAGATCGTGCTCAAGCCACCAAGAGCGCTTCACACAACTCCGAAGCTATCCAGGAAGCCCAAGAATAGGAAAAATAAATATGTATATCAAAAATCAGAAAAAAAGGATAAAACATATCCAATCAGAAGCAAGTAACAAGTATCGGTCAGGCAGGCAAGGTATATCACCAGAACCCAAATTTAAATCACAAATCTTCTCCTCTTCTCCATGTATCTTCTCCATATGTCCGTAACCATTTAAACTAAACTAGTTGTGCGAGGCACAACTAGAGATAGTAATCCATCATAGATGGAATGATTTATGCCAGGAAGAAGGCAGCGGCGGCGGCAACACCAGCGAAGGTGAGGGAGCCGGAGACGGCACCGGCACCGTTGAAAGCGGGGGTACCGGAGGGAGAGACGGGGGAGGTACCGCTGGGATGGGTTAGCAATTGAATATAGATATAATTGGTGGATTGTTTGTTGATATAAATCTTACCTGGGGGTAGCAGCGGAGGAGGAGCCGGGAGCGTGGGGAACGCCGCTGGAGCCAGGGCCGACGGGGGAGCCACCACCGGGAGCGGAGGGGATGGGAACCTGGGAGGTGATGACGGTGGGGACACAGCTGGTGAAGGTGGTCAAGCTGTAGCTCTGGGCCGGGGT